>MU227529.1:714796-740717 GCA_018584345.1 Thuja plicata | reverse complement strand
TATCTTATAGCTTGCGAAATAACATTGAGGGGATTAAATTAAAATAATCAATTACCTTTTTGCATTAAAATAATAACTATTAGAAACTTTATTAGTTGATTTTCTATAAATTAAATTTTAGTAATTACTTACCAGTATGGTATAGACGTACTCAACAGACGAATTTATAAACATTATTATTTTTCCTTTAAGTTCGCCCTTTAAAATGAGATTCATTGAAAATCAAGGGATTCAGTAAAATAAAATATTAATTGAACTATTGCAATTTAAACTTTAACATTAAATTATTTGAAATCTTTTAACTAGATTTTCTAGCCTTGGAATTCAAGTCATAAGATTCTATACGAAATCCAATTTCACATAGCCATTAATTAAACGATAATTTAATAATCTTATTGAGGAATTTTATTGGGGAGAGTTTAATTAAAGTTTTTAATTTTATCATAGGGACTTATAATGTTATTTTTATGTGGCCAATATATGTGGGCAGTATACTGATCATTATAAAAATAATATTACGTAAGTGCCTTGCCCTAGGGTGTTTAATAACATAATATCTGTAAACTACCAACCTACTAGATTACCGATCGTTCCTGGAAACTAAGCATATGGAGTCTCCCTCTCCACATCATAAATCTCTATTAAAATAAAAGGGGATGACACGAATAACCATAGAACCTTACTTTGCACTGTCCTTGAATGATAGCCTAGATTTTGACTCTAGGGAAATCTATAATTAAAAATAACACCTTGTGTAACTTTAACCCTAGAAGATGACCTTGGGTTGAGGGAGGTTGACATGCAGTCATGATTCCCCTTAGACCCTCTTGACTTTAATTTTACCTTTCAAAAAAAAAGTTGTTGCATTTTTACGTGCAAGATTTTTGGGCATGACAATTATACGCTGAACCAAAACTGAGGTCGGCTCTATACTCTATTTCCTGAACTGCTAGATGTACTTCAACTTGTTGTATCTTATTTGTACTATCTTATCTGATCATGTGTGTCTAGGGTAATCAAAAAAACATATCATAGAACTTAAGTCTGAAGGCGCTTAGTCTGAATCGGTCGTACACATGTGCGTTGGTGCTCTGATCATCTGTATATCTTTGTTCTATTCTGTCTTTTATACTTAGTCAATTTTCACTTCAAAGTTTGCTGTCAAAACTTCATAGAACTTTTTTTCCATAATGAAAACACAAAATAAGTCATATTCTCCCTGGGAGTCAACTTGCCAATAATTTTCCCCTTTGTCATTAATGGCAACAAAGGAATGTGGCCAAGTTACTCAAAATTGACTAACACCAAAAACTATATATCATGTTCTTTGAAATATACTATATCATATTTATTTATAGATATATACACTACTCCCCATACATACATTACTCCCCCTTTGACATTAATGAAAAAGGTGTCAAAATTGTAAGTCCTTGACTACTTACTCTAAATATACATCTGGATAAGCAATCTGTAGATTTTTGATCTCTTGCTGTCGGAATGCCTTCAGTGCATCAACTATCTGAAGATGGGTGCACAAGGCATATGTAAGCTCCTCAATATTTTTTAGATCCATGCTAGTTCCTTGATCATATGTAGCAATGGTTGCATCTATCTTTTTTATGTTCTCATTTAGAACAGCTAGTGAGGGCGCAAGTGCATTTCTTAGTTGAGTCTGCCTGGTTCTTATCTTGCTGATCTCCAACTTAGCCTTTTCAATCTTATCTAAGTGCCCTTGATAGATATTTTTTCATACATTAATATTTTTCAAGGATGTTTCAATTGATTTTCTAACACTTTCAACCAAGATGTCAGCTTCCTCAATCTTTTTTGATGTGCTCTAAGGTGAATTTCACTCTGTCCATGCAGTTTGCTATTACATTTTTGCCTTTAGCTGCTAGTTCTTTCAAAATTGCTTGACCAATATTTAATGAGTTCAGATATAAGGAGAATTTATTTGTCAATTCATCTAATCTTCCCTTTTTGTACTCAACTTTTGCAATTTTAGTAGCAGAGTCTACTAAACTTGTGAAATGTGATTTGAAGTTTGTCAAGATGTTGTCAACATCATCAACTGACTAAATCTTAGCCATTTTCTTGTTTGCAGGAACTAAGTCATTTAGGATGTTAACTATCTCTAGAAAGAGAGGGTTTCTAATGAATTGTTTTCTTTTTCTTTCTCCATAGATAGCACACTGATCTTAATCAAATCTTCTTCTTCTCAAGCATCTAGATTTGCTGAATCAGGGGTCAAACTTGACAACAATGATGGTTTGATGGATGGGGTATGTATTACATTCTGAATAGCATCCACATATTCACTCTTCACAGGGATCTCCATAGCTGGTGTTTCATTAGTTTGATTGTCTTCCTCATTATTCAAATCTGTTGAATCTTTAGAGGGATTCTCATCTTGTTGTAAGGATGTGTTATCAGTGCATGCCTTCTCTATCTCTTCAGTGCTGACAAATACTTTTTCAACTTTGTCCATGTCCTTGTTAGAAGCGGTCATGGATATCTTAACATCATCAATCATAATAGTTTATTCTGAATCTTTGGCTGTATCAGAATCTATTGAAATAGTGGGCGTTGAATCCTGTGAACCTGTCTTAGGCACATTTAGAATAACTAGTTATTTGTTCTATTTGGGAGGAGCTGGAGTTGATTTTTCTATGGGCATTGTTGATGGATACACATGTCTATCCATAAATACCCACTCAAATTATTTTTGAGTCTCTTCACCAACCATTCCATATTCTTTGTTCATGATATGAAGAATTCTTATTTTTGTTCTGAGACAAGGTTTTACTAAATCCAACAAGATGACTTTCTCATCATGTGAGAAAATAGGGAGAAGACTGTCTAATGTTTCTTCTCTTATCCTCATATCCTCTTCAATTTATTGCCTTTTCAATACATAAATTATGTTCCATACCTTTTCTGGTATGACTGTTTTAAGTCCCAATACTTTCCTCTTGAACTTAATCATGTGAGAGATGATCATAGAATTAATTTCTGATTTGTCTATCTCTTGGAATTTTTCATAGACATTCTTGATAGATTCTAGTCTTCCTTCATTAACAATTCTATTCTTTAGGACTTTTAGACTAGGTCTAAATCCTACCTCAGGAGGGGCTTGAATTCTCTTTACCTTTCTCCTTGTGGTCCTTGAGGATGGATGACTTGTGGGAACTTGCTTCTTCCTTCTAGTCATCTTGCTGGGTACAGAAGATGGAGAAGATTCTAGATCAATGGTAGTTGATGGCACAGATGTTCCTTCACCAGATTTATTTTTCTTCTTCTTAAGCATGTCATAAGACATTTCCATTTTTACTTCTACATGAGTTTTATCAAGTTCTTTAGCTATCTTAGCTTCCCTAGCTCTATCTAGGTCTTCTTGTGTAACCCCATGAACATTTAGGATATTAGAAGTAATCCTTGATGCCTTCCTTTTGTTGTCTGCACTATACAAGATAGAATAAATTTGATTTGTCTTTTCTCTATAAGTACCCCATCTAGGTTCATTCATCTCACACATCAACTTTCTAATCCATCTACAATGTCCTACATCTTGCTAGACATTGGGGGCATAGCAATGTGATCTTTCTTGAGATCGAGTAGTCTTTAAAAATTCTAAAAATTGTAAAATATTTTAAATTCTAAAAATCTCTCGATTTCCTGCTTTAGTTTGCTCATGTCTTCACTCTTAGTCATTTTCAAGATTTTCTTGACTTCACATGGATTGAAACTGGTCACACTTGGGGGCATGTTCCTAGTCTAGGGTGCATTTTTATATCTTTTGGAGTCTATCTCCTCTTGTATCGGTCACCAGTGATTTTCACTATGTCTGCCTGTCGATGAATTGTAGCACTTCGTCTCTCCTTGAGACTCTCTTTTGCATTAGTCACCAGTGGTTCTCACTGAGTCTACCTATTTATGCCTAGATCTCATCATCAATCTTTATGCTTGATAATTTATCTCATGATAGTCACTAGTGGTTCTCATTGAGTCTTCCTACTATCACTATATTACTAAGATTTCTCCCATTGACTCACTCTCTGCATGTTCAACTTTGATCCATTCGTTACTTGGGTGCATGACTCCCCACTTTGATCAACACTCTCTTTGGACATATCTATGTTTTTCAAGACACATTGGATATCTCACATGTAAACATCTCTCGATAGCAATCAAACACAATGCACTCACAAGCACAATGGTGTTTTTTTAACACCCCAAACATAGGCACATTCTTAAGCCTTGAAACATGCTGAGAAATGATTAAATCTTTCTTTGTATGCTGTCTGTTCTCATGAATTTCACTAATATTTTATTTTTGTACTGCTTGTGGGTGTGGTTTCAATGATCTGGCAATGTTAAATAAACAAGGTGTGTGTGGTAAGAGCTTTTGCATTAAGGTGGAAAAGCCTCACATCCCTTGATCTTGTTTATTTGTACACCAAGGGGAGGTTGGAACTACTTCCTTGTTTGTTATTTCTCTATTTGTTTACTTATGAACTCTTACTATATCAAACTAGTAACAATGTTTAGGTCACCTTGGCTTTTGTGCCCTGGTGCTTATGTTCATTTCCTACATTTTATCCGATGAAAGTCATATTCATATTATTATGGTCGTAGCAGCACCAGTAAGGATTGTATTGACTCTGATGATCCAAAAGTACTCGATGATGATTATATGATGAGCCCAAAAACCAAGTCCTAGGGTTGCATTTAGCTTAGGCTTGCATTTGCATTGTAGGCTTACATTCGTATTTCAGGCTTGCATAACGACAGTTTTGGTGCTCTCTTCATTGTCTTCTCATTATTCAAAGGTCCTCATCTTTTATCTTGGCTTCCTCTCGACTACAGAAGTGTTTGATCCTCGCTCTCTATCTTCAGCTATCTTCTAAATCCATTTTTGTGATGAAAATTGAAATCTAACACTCCTAATCAACTCAAAATCACATTTTAAAATATTGGGACCAACGTGCTTCAATGCTTGTGCAGTCAATTTTCTGACATCACTTTCTCGTCGTCATTTTCTCGACATCTGCAATCTTTTAATCAAAGTCAACTCTAGTCAAACTTGGTTAACTATGGTCAACCCTAGTCAGTAGGACTCCCCGGTCGCTCCAAATCAATTTTATCTTCTCTTGATCTATCTCTAGATCTCTCTAGATCTTCGATCTTATTTCTCTCTGAGATTTCTCGCTCCCATCCTCATTATGATGTGTCATCTTTCACTTTCGCTCTCGAGGGGGCAAGATGATTGCATCATTGAATCTTTCGCATTATTCTCGAATCAGTCTAATTTGAATCAAAAGTCCCCATCACTAGGGGTATCTCATCACTTGGGGCATATTCAATTTTTCATACCTTATGGTCAAAATTGGATATTCCATGATCTTGAATCTCTAGGGGCATCTTGATGTCTCGCATCTTGTTATCTTCCCATCTATCTTTCTAGGTATCTGAGAAATCTAACTTGGATCCTCAAGGAACAAGATTTATTTTGAAGATGATTCTTGAAATCTCATTAGGTATTGGGGCACTCTAACCCTAATTCCTAAAAGATATGCTTCATTCTAAAGATGGCTCTCAAAATTCTCTTTAGACCGTTATCTAGGCAACCTAACCTGGATCTTAGAAGGCTAATCTTTGTATTGGAGCAATCTAACCCTAATTCTAGAGATAGTCCTAGATCTTCATTAGCTATCAGTGGACATTGGGGCAATCTAACCCTGATTCTGATCTTCTCTCAGTTTATTCTACTTCTCGATCTAATCGGTGTCTTGGCAATCTAACCTAGACTTCCAAAATCTTCATCTTCACATCAGACTATTCTTTGAATCAATGCACTGCTCACACATCAATTCAAAGAGGGGCAAAATGTAACACCCCAAAATTGGCACCTTATAATTCCAATCAATTTTGGTGCATTCCTCCTATTTCTCATCATCAAAGTCCTATTGTACTAGGCAAATTCTCTTCCTAATTGACTTTAACTGATTTAGTCTCAAATGAAGAAAACCTAAAATTTGCATAAATTTGACATTATATTTAATTCCTAAATTATCAAGGTTTATTAGCTAAAAATCCCTATGATTAATTAATTTAATTCTAAAGTCCTAAGTTCTTTTAAATAAAATTAATTCCACGCCCTTTAGCTAATATACATCAAAAGGAATTGAATAGTTATTTAAATGATTGAATGGATTATCCTCAAAAAGAATTCCATAATTCTATATGAAAGGTCACTCATGTGGCAATAATCCACTCTTTTAATTAAATAATTCATGCTTTTTTGTCTCCTAAAAATGAAGAGGCAACCGTTTCTTTTCAAGAAACTCTTCACCCTCTTTCCATGGCTTTTCTATATATTGGACATCATTTTCTTCATTTGGGAGGATGAATTGGAGAGAATCAAAACTATAGTTAGATTTTACCTTATTGTTATCATGCTTTTAAGCTTTATTTTTCATAATTAGATTAATTTCATTTGGATTAATAACATGTTGATGCTTAATGTAGTTTGCTTACATATTTAGTATCTTAATTTCATCATGTTTTCAAACAATTCTAGATTAATATGCAATTCAATTATAGTTTAAAAGCAATTCATTTCTAGATTAATTGCATTTTCCTTTCATAGATTAATGGCAATTTTCTTATCTCTCATGCTTTAGAAATCCTCCATGTTAGCAATGGTCAAGCTTGTTGGCTCTCGTTCTGAGAGTAAATTTGACATCCCCAACTAATTAGGAGGCAACAAGTCACTTCAATCAAATTTGCAAGATGAACAATTCATATTTATCTTTGTGAATTGAATGATTGAGTAAGGACTATGTTGAGTTCGTGCCTAATTTAGAGGTCACATTCAAGCACACAACATTTTGGCACCCACCGTGGGGCCAAAAAAATGATTTCTGGCCACATTCTCAAATTTTTTTTACAGCAATTTGAACTTTGTCGTACGTCTGTATAGCACTGGTATAGAATCTCACGCAATATTTCAGGTCAAACCGTGCAAAGTTTTTCTCTCTATATCACACTCTCGCATGAAGAAACAGAAAGCTCACGCGGGTCCTGCACTTTCTCACGCACAAAAAAGTACTTCCTCATGCGAAATTTTTGCAGACAGACATTCAAATTTTAGATTTTGTAATTGGCTGATATGTTTTTTCTGACATTTTCTCTCTGCTGTGATTTTCTATTTCTAATTTCTGCTATAGCATAATAGTGGTTCGCAGGTTGCTTGTCAAAGGATCATAAAAACTTTCTAACAGTTTGCTTGCAGGATGATTGTCAAAGGCATATCAAAAATGTTGTGTTTGTTTACTGTTTTTCATTCACATAGTTTAAATAGGGCTTTGTTAAAATTTTGTAAGGATCTCAATAGCAAAGTAGGGGAATTGGATCTTCATTACATGGAAGTGATGCCCATGGATGAAACTGAGACCCAGATGTTGCTAGCATGATGGATACTTGGGGAAGCAAAGCAAGATAGCGAATCTTTAGCACTTCTACTTGTTAGGGGATTATGCTCTTCTCTCTTTGAGAGAATCAGAAACCCAAAGGCTTGTGGACTTGGTTGAGTGAAACTATCTCAGTGATGAATATGCTTGGTGTGTTTGGATAAGGTGAAAAGGTAGAGAAGTATGCTCTTCTCTCTTTGAGAGAATCAGAAAATCAAACCCTTGAATCTGAACCAAGTTGTGTCACCTTTAGAGGGCCTGCCAAAAGTTGAACCTCCGGGAATGACCCAAGTGAGTACACACCTATCATTGGTGATTCAACCTCACTATAATAAAGTCTGCTTTGTTGAGTCCAAAGAATCCAAAGCCATGGTAACTTCTTTCTCATGATTTCGACTATCATCTTGAGAAAGCCTTGTTTTTTGTACTGACCAGCGCCGCTCCCAGCCTTTCTTGCAAGGGTTTATGACTTCCAAGTGTTTGTGTGACTATGAGGCCCTAGCTCTGTATTAGAGGCACTAAAGGTTATTGTGAATGGAATCCCACTAAGCACTCTCTTAGTTAGATGCCTACCTGGTACACCTCTAAAAGAAGATATAATCTATGCACAGGGAGAGGGAAGAATCTATCCCCTAGATTCTCGACATAGGTATGCACTTGGATGCTTGAAGTGGTATATGACGTTGGCCCCTACTTTAAGGGTAACCTTCAAACATATATACTTAGTCCTTGGAAACACCAAAAACATGGGCGCTCTTTTGAGGGTGACACTATTGTGTGAGGTGCACACATACGCATAAGATAGCGGAGAATGAATTTTGTCTTCTCCACCATTTTTTGTAGGGATAACTAAGTTTTTGTTTTTGAGTCTTAAACTATCCAATCATGATCAAACAAAGACTCCCATGATTCTTCCAAGTTTCCTTGTCCTTGGTAGAACACTTTACAACTACTACTTGTGTCACCACTGCTTGATTAAAACTTCATGTTTGTAAATGAGTGCTTGTCACCTTGAAACTGAGATTGCTGATTTATATCATCATAAAAATATCCTAAACCTAGAACTTTTTTCAGAGAACAGTCCTCACTGTGTCTCAAAATCTAGTTTTTATCTTGAAAACTGAGTCCATTTAACAAAATGTGGAGTTTTCTAGCGTGAGATTTTAGAAACCTAGCACTTTCTCATGCAAGCTAGCATTTTCTTGTGCAAAGTTGAGCACTTTCTCACATGGTGTGGTACTTTCTTGCGCAAATCTATAGCTTGGCATTCAAAATAGTGAGCTTTTTCCCATTAATTGGTGAATTTTCTGCCTGATCTGACTTTTGTCTAGGCTCTAATTGCTTGTTTCCCTATTGTCTGCAGTCTGAAACTGATTATCTTGAGTTGCAAACCAACTGATTCTTACAAGCAAGCGCATCAAGAAAATTTTACAATGTCTAAAAGCAAAGAAGAAATTCTTAGGGAAACTTTATGGAGACAACTTCAAACTTTAGAATCTGAACTCCAACGACTAAAGGGGGAAAAAGATACTTCATCTGATGAATCCTTATTAAGCTCAACCTATCCTTTGACATTTGAACACGATTCTCACATCTCTCCACTTTCTTCCAACATGGATAAATCTTGGGATGATAATCCCAACTTTGATCAAGAACCATTTGGTGACAATCCCAATGTTGATCCAGACCAGTTTTACGACAATCCCAACTTTGATCCAGAGCATGTAGAGGAAGTCATGACAACATTAGATGACATCCCTTTCTATCCACAAAAGAAGGATATTGCTAGTCAAAAAGTGTCTAATTATCCTTCAGAGAGAATCTTTACTCCTTTGGGACAATCTTATGAATCTGCATTGGATGAACTTCTTGAGAATGACCTCATCACATTGCCTAAAATCACGTTAATTGGATCCGCATTCTTTAGTAACTACTATGCATATCATCCACACAATAAGCATGAAAATCCAAGATCTCATAGATGATGGAATAATAAAAGTGGAAAATCCTAATGAATCACCTAGTGAAGATACTAATCTCAAGCATGGTTAATATTAGGAACCTATGTCTAGCAATGGTTCCCATCTCACATCGACTTCTTCCACCATTCCTCCATCTCCTAAAGCTTCATCATCGCTGTCAAAAATTGAACCAAATGATGACTATGTCTACCCTCAATAACTACCTCTAAAAGAGATCCAAGCTAATCCACATATGAATTCAAGTCCTTCTCAGGCTTCAAAGATCATAGACCCCAAGCTTCCATGTGCCTCAACGCTTATCATTCCTATTCCAAATGACTACCCTTCAGCATGTCAAGAATCCCATATGATGATCAAAAATCCTACCTTGTCCTTAGAAGTGGCTTCATATCAAGAGGAGAATCCACAATGTGAGGAAACAAATATTAGTTATGATCAAGATCAAGACACCATCCATCTTAATCCAATGGTTGACCAGCTTCGCATATCTCAAGAATCCCATGATAATTTTGTCAAATCCTTCCATCTCTTCCAAGAACATCCTCTATCCCCCAAGAAAGATCAAGATATCCTTTCCACCATCTCTAATCAACCTATTGAAAATCAAGAAGAAGGTACCTTTTGTACACCATCTAAAGATCCTTGTCAAGATCAGAGCATCCCTCCATCTCCATGTCATGCTCTTCCATATCCAGAAAACATTGTTCCTCCAAATCCCTTTAGAAAAATAAATCCCCTAAAGCTTCAGCTACTCCTATAAAAAGTGCTCCTATCAAAGCTACTCATGCTCCTATTGATATAAAGATGAATTCTAAGGAGAAGAGTCTTGGTCATGTAGCTCACTCTAAAGATGTTGATATTCCTTCCACACATTATATCCCTCCATTCAAACGTAAGCATCAATCTTCTCCATCCTCCAAATCTATCCTTGGTCCTTATATCCCAAAGCTTAGACCGTCAAACCTTCCATCTATATTGGGTCCTTATGTCCCCCCATCTACCATGCCTATCAATACTAGCTTTTCATCCACTTATCCTATCTCCTATCAAGATCAACAAAGGCATGCATCTTTGAAAGCTCCCTATCAACCCCTCCATATGAAGCAGACATATCGGCCCTATTCATCCACAATTCCTAAGTCTTTTGGAAGCAATTTGGATGTGCAACACAAAAATCAGAAATATATGAATCCACTTACATATTTAGATATATATGTCCCATCTAATCGACATGTGACTATAAATAAAAAGGAAATATTCAAGAGACCACAAAGGTCCATTGAGAAAATAACCAAATCAAAGAAAATATGTGCTCCTAGATCCATTATGAAAGAATTGTGTTCTAAATCATCTGATTTAAATAGAAAATCAAATGCTATATGGATTCCCAAGTCTCTTCTCAAGCACTTTGATACGAAAAGAAAAGAAAAAGTTATGTGGATTCCCAAGTCTCTCTTAAAAGAATTGCATCAAAAGGAACAATCAGAGTTGGCATCCAAGCATCCAAATTCTTCCACTTCATCTCCATCTAAACATCTCCCATCTTCTGACTCCATCTTGGGTCCTCACATACCAAGATCCATATCCACCCATCCATCAATGTCTCAAGCTATTCCATCCACTTTTTCTCCATTCATCCACTACCCTTCAAGGGGTGTGTCAATGTTGATCTTTTCACCTACTATTCTTCCATATTGGGTCCTTACATTCCTTCTTTTTCTCTCATCCAATCCATTGCATAAAATCTTGGCCTCCATCTTCCTTATCCTCCATTTCATCACCCTATCAACATCTTTGAGCATACTTTCAGCGAATGTGGCCTATTATAGCATATCTTTTAGAGGAGCACTATCCAAAGAGCAAGAAGCTTAAAGTTCCTACATAAATTCAAAAACAAAATTAAAAATTAAAAAAAATAAAAATTAAAAAATTAAAAAGTGCCTTAGTGAAAACCTGGTAAATAGTTGCCTTGGTAGAAAAAGTAAAGAGAAATCAATTTGTCCTATGGTGAAACCCACTTCTTGTGGCACCTTGGATAAGCACCATGATGAAATCCTGGCAAAAAAGCATCATGCATAATTCCTCCTACTTGCGCTCTTCACTTGGGCGCAAGTTCCTTCCATGTCATCATATCCCATCACATCTTACATCTAGCTAGCTCGTGAACATCCATGTTCCTTTTTATGATCTTGAAAAGGTTGAGCCTATCCATGAGCATCATGTATCCTTACATTCATGATTCCTTCCATCAACCTATTCACTTTTTCATGCTACCCTATCATGATCTTGCTTATCCCAAGCCTATCCTTCCTATCTCTGTGCATTCCTATCATAATCCAAAAAACATGCACTTATACCTCCATTACCCCTTATCCTAATTACGCTTTCTTAGCTATGTCCTATAAAAAATTGACCCCTTGGTCTTTATCAAAATTGCAAAACTATTTCTCTGAAGTCTCTTGACATGTCCATTCTTTTGGACCACATACTTTTCATGACATCAGGTCATTATTCTATATGCTCTCTAGCACTTCTCTATGAGCCTACATTGCTATATTCCTTTTTCCCTAAGATTGGGTAATCTTGAGGAGACTTTCTTTGAGGGTTGCATTCACCCTCTTCATCCATCATTGCCTATTCATCTCATACATCAACTTTCTAATCCATCTACAATGTCCTACATCTTGCTAGACATTTGGGGCACACCAATGTGATCTTGCTTGAGATCGAGTAGTCTTTAAAAATTCTAAAAATTGTAAAATATTTTAAATTCTAAAAATCTCTTTCTTTCCTGCTTTAGTTTTCTCATGTATTCGCTCTTAGTCATTTTTGATATTTTGCTTGACTTCACATGGATTGAAACTGGTCACACTCAGGGGCATGTTCCTAGTCTAGGGGGCATTGTTCTATGTTTTGGAGTCTATCTCCTCTTGCATTGGTCACCAGTGATTTTCATTGTGTTTTCTTGCTGATGACTCATAGCACTTCATCTCTCCCTGAGACTCTCTTTTGCATCAGTCACCAATGGTTCTCACTGAGTCTCCCTACTGATGCCTAGATCTCATCATTGATCTTTATGCTTGAGAATTTCTCTCATGACAATCACCAGTGGTTCTCACTGAGTCTGCCTACTGTCGCTATATTACTAAGATTTCTCCCATCGACTCGCTCTCTGCATGTTTGACTTTGATCTGTTCGTTACTTGGGGGCATGACTCCCCACTTTGATCACCTCTTTGGTTTATGCTTGATTCAGTAATCTTGTCAAAGGACAACTCTCTACTAGCACAAACTGGTGTTTCTAAACACCTTAATCAAACAATGTTTCTAAACACTCTCTTTGGACACATCTGTGTTTTTCAACACACATTGGATATCTCGCATGTAAACATCTCTCTATAGCAATCAAACACAACACACTCACAAGCACAATGATGTTTTTTTAAGACCCCAAACATAGGCACATTCTTAAGCCTTGAAACATGCTGAGATATGATTAAATATTTCTTTGTATGTTGTTTTTTCTCATGAATTTCACTAATATTTTCTTTCTCTACTACTTGTGTTTGTGGTTTCAATGATCTAGAAATGTTAAATAAACAAGGTGTATGTGGTAAGAGCTTCTGCATTAAGGTGGAAAAGCCTCACATCCCTCAATCTTATTTTTTTGTACACCAAGGGTAGGTTGGAACTACTCCCTTGATTTTTATTGCTCTATTTGTTTACTTACGAACTCTTACTATATCAAACTGGAAACAATGTTCAGGTCACCTTAGCTTTTGTGCCCTGGTACTTATGTTCATTTCCTACATTTTATCTGATGAAAGTCATATTCATATTCTTATGGTCGCAGTGGCACCAGTAAGGATTGTATTGACTCTGATGATCCAAAAGTACTCGATTATGATTATACGATGAGTCCAACAACCAAGTCGTAGGGTTGCATTTAGCTTAGGCTTGGATTTGCATTTTAGGCTTGCATAACGATAGTTTTGGTGCTCTCTTCATTGTCTTCTCATTATTCAAAGGTCCTCATCTTTTATCTTGGCTTCCTCTCAACTACACAAGTGTTCGATCCTCACTCTTTATCTTCAACTATCTTCTAAATCCATTTTCATGATCAAAATCAAAATCTGACACTCCTAAGCAGCTCAAAATCACATTTTAAAATTTTGGGACCAACAAGCTTCGACGCTTGTGCAGTCAATTTTCTCATGTCACTTTCTTGTCAGAATCATCCCTCATCATCATTTTCTTGACTTCTACAATCTTTTCATCAAAGTTAATTGTAGTCAAACTTGGTGAACTATGGTCAAACCTAATCAATAGGACTCCCTGATCACTCCAAATCAATTCTGTCTTCTCTTGATCTATCTCTGGATCTCTCTAGATCCTCGATCTTATTTCTCTATGTGATTTCTCACTCCCATCCTCATTATGATGTGTCATCTTTTTCTTTTTCTCTCAAGCGGGTAGGATGATTGCATCATTGAATCTTTCACATTATTCTTGAATCAGTCTAATCTAAATCAAAAGTCCCCATCACTAGGGGCATCTCATCACTTGGGACATATTCAGTTTTTTTTACCTTATGTTCAAAATTGGATATTCCATGATCTTGAATCTCTAGTGGCATCTTGATGTCTCGCATCTTGTCATCTTGCCATCTATCTTTCTAGGTATCTGAGCAATCTAACTCGGATCCTTAAGGGTAAAGCTTCATTCTAAAGATGATTCTTGAAATCTCATTAGGTATTGGGGCAATCTAACCCTAATTCCTAAAAGTTATGCTTCGTTCTGAAGATGGCTCTCAAAAATCTCTTTAGACCGTTATCTAGGCAACCTAACCTAGATCTCGGAAGGCTAATCTTTGTACTGGGAAATCTAACCCTAATTTTGGAGATAGTCCTAGATCTTCATTAGCTATCAGTGGACATTGGGGCAATCTAACCCTAATTTTGATCTTCTCTCAGTTTATTCTGCTTCTCGATCTGATCGGTGTCTTGGCAATCTAACCTAGGCTTCCAAAATATTCATCTTCACATCAGACTATTCTTTGAATCAATGCACTGCTCGCACATCAATTCAAAGAGGGGCAAAATGTAACACCCCAAAATTGGCACCTTATAATTCCAATCAATTTTGGTGCATTCCTCCAATTTCTCATCATCAAAGTCCTATTGTACTAGGCAAATTCTCTTCCTAATTGACTTTAATTGACTTATTCTCAAATGTAAAAAACCTAAAATTTGCATAAATCTGACATTATATTTAATTCCTAGATTATCAAGGTTTATTAGCTAAAAATCCCTATGATTAATTAATTTAATTCTAAATTCCTAAGTTCTTTTAAATAAAATTAATTCCACCCCCTTTAGCTAATATACATCAAAAGGAATTGAATAGTTATTTAATTGATTGAATGGATTATCCTCAGAAAGAATTCCATAATTCTATATGAAAGGTCACTCATGTGGAAATAATCCACTCTTTTAATTAAATAATTCATGCCTTTTTGTCTCAGTCTCCATTCCTGAAAAAATTAGAGGCAACCGTTTCTTTTCAAGAAACTCTTCACCCTCTTTCCATGGCTTTTCTATATATTGGACATCATTTTCTTCATTTGGGAGGATGAATTGCAGAGAATCAAAACTATAGTTAGATTTTACCTTATTGTTATTATGATTTTAAGCTTTATTTTGCATAATTAGATTAATTTCATTTGGATTAATAACATGTTGATGCTTAATGTAGTTTGCTTACATATTTAGTATCTTAATTTCATCATCTTTTCAAACAATTCTAGATTAATATGCAATTCAATTATAGTTTAAAAGCAATTCATTTCTAGATTAATTTCATTTTCCTTTCATAGATTAATGGAAATTTTCTTATCTCTCATGCTTTAGAAATCCTCCATGTTAGCAATGGTCAAGGTTGTTGGCTCTCATTCTGAGAGTAAATTCGACATCCCCAACAAATTAGGAGGCAACAAGTTGCTTCAATAAAATTTTCAAGATGAACAATTCATGTTTATCTTTGTGAATTGAATGATTGAGTAAGGACTATGTTGAGTTTGTGCCTAATTTAGAGGTCACATTCTAGCACACAACATTTTGGCGCCCACCATGGGGCAGAAAAAACAATTTATGGCCTCATTCTTGAATTTTTTTGATAGCAATTTGAACTCTGCCATATGTCCATACAACACTGGTACGAAATCTCGCATGACATTTTAGGTCAAACCGTGCAAATTTTTTCTCTTTGAATCACTCTCTCACGCAAAGAAATGGAAAGCTCGCACGAGTCCTGCACTTTCTCGTGTGCAGCGAAGTACTTCCTCGTGTGAAATTTTCACAGACAAACATTTAAATTTTAGAATTTGCAATTTGCTGATATGTTTTTTCTAACATTTTCTCTCTGCTATGATTTATTGTTTCTGATTTCTGCTGCAGCATAACAGTGGTTTGCAGGTTTCTTGTCAAAGGATCATAAAAAATTTCTAACAATTTGCTTACAGGACAATTGTCAAAGGCATATCAAAAACATTTTGTTTGTTTACTATTTTTCATTCACATAGTTTAAATAGGGCTTTGTTAAAATTTTGTAATGATCCCGATAGCAAAGTAGGAGAATAGGCTCTTCATTACATGGAAGTGATGCACATGGATGAAACCAAGACCCAGATGTTGCTAGCATGATGGATACTTGGGGAAGCAAATCAAGATAGTGAATCTTTAGCACTTCTACTTGTTATGGGATTATGCTCTTCTCTCTTTGAGAGAATCAAAAACCCAAAGGCTTGTGGACTTGGTGGAGTGAAACTATCTTAGTGATGAATATGCTAGATGTGTTTGTGCAAGGTTAAAAGGTAGAGAAGTATGCTCTTCTCTCTTTGAGAGAATCATAAAATCAAACTTTTGAATCCGAACCAAGTTGTGTCACCTTTAGAGGGCCTGCCAGAAGTTGAACCTCTGGGAATGACCCAAGTGAGTACACACCTATCACCAGTGATTCCACCTCACTATAATAAATTCTTCTTAGTTGAGTCCAAAGACTCCAAAGCCATGGTAACTTCTTTCTCATGATTTTTACCATCATCTTGAGAAAGCCTTGTTTGTCGTACTAAGTGGCACCACTCCCAACCTTGCTTGCAAGGGTGTATGACTTCCAAGTGTTGGTGTGGCTATGAGACCCCAGCTCTATATTATAGGCATTGAAGGTTATTGTGAATGGAATCCCACTAAACATTCTCTTAGTTAGATGCCTACCCAGTTCACCTCCGAAAGAAGACATAATCTGTGCGCAGGGAGAGGGAAGAATCTATCCCCTAGATTCTTGACATAGGTATGCACCTGGATGCTTGAAGTGGTATATGATTCTGGCCCTTTCTTTAAGGGTAACCTTTGAACATATATAATTAGTCCTTGGAAACACCAAAAACATGGGTGCTCTTTCGAGGGTGACACTGTTGTGTGAGGTGCACGCATACACATAAGATAGTGGGGCACGAATTTTGTCTTCTCCACCATTTTTTGTAGGGATAACTAAGTGTTTTTTTTTGAGTCTTAAACTGTCCAATCATGATCAGACAAAGACCCCCATGATTCTGCCAAGTTGCCTTGTCCTTGGTAGAACTGTTTACAACTACTGCTTGTGTCACCACTGCTTGATTGAAACTTCATGTTTGTAAATGAGTGCTTGTCACCTTGAAACTAAGATTGCTGATTTGTATCATCATAAAAATATCCTGAACCTGGAAATTTTGTCAGAGAACAGTAGTTGCTGTGTCTCAAAATCTAGTTTTTATCTCAAAAACTGTGTCTGTTTATCAAAATCTGGTGTTTTCTCGTGTGAGCTTTCAGAAACCTAGCACTTTCTCATGCAAGATGGCATTTTATCGCATGAAGTTGAGAACTTTCTCACATGGCATGGTACTTTCTTGTGCAAATCTGTAGCCTGGCATTCAAAATAGTGAGCGTTTTCCTGTTAACTGGTGAATTTTCTGCCTGATCTAACTTTTGTCTGGGATCTAATTGCCTGTTTCCCTATTGTCTGCAGTCTAAAATTGATTGTCTCAAGTTTTGAACTGATTGATTCTTACAAGCAAGCGCATCAAGACAATTTTACAATGTCTAAAAGCAAAGAAGAAATTCTTAGGGAAACTTTATGGAAACAACTTCAAACTTTGGAATCTGAACTCCAATGATTAAAGGGGGAAAAGGATACTTCATCCGATGAATCCTTATTAAGATCAACCTGTCCTTTGACATTTGAACATGATTCTCACATCTCTCCACTTTCTTCCAACATGGATAAATATTGGGATGATAGTCCCAACTTTGATCAAGAACCATTTGATGACAATACCAATGTTGATCCAGACCAGTTTTATGACAATCCCAACTTTGATCCAGAGCATGTATAGGAAGTCATGACAACATCAGATGAGATCCCTTTCTATCTATGAAAGAAGGATATTTCAATTCAAAAAGTGTCTAATTATCCTTTAGAGAGAATCTTTACTCCTTTGGGACAATCTTATGAATCTGCATTGGATGAACTCCTTGAGAATGACCTCATTACATTGCCTAAAATCACGTTAATTGGATCCACATTCTTTAGTAACTACTATGCATATCATCAACACAATAAGCATGAAACTTCATCTTGCATGGAGTTGAAATAAAATCCAAGATCTCATAGATGATGGAATAATCAAAGTGGAAAATCCTAATGAATCACCTAGTGAAGATACTAATCTAAAGCATGGTCAATATCAGGAACCTATGTCTAGCAATGGTTCCCATCTCACATCTACTTCTTCCACCATTCCTCCATCTCCTAAAGCTTCATCATCGCCGTAAAAACCTGAACCTAATGATGACTATGTCTACCCTCAAGGACTACCTCTAAAAGAGATCAAAGCTAATCTGCATACGAATGCAAGTCCTTCTCAGGCTTCAAAGATCATAGACCCCAAGCTTCCATGTGCTTCAATGCTTATCATTCCTATTCCAAATGACTTCCCTTCAATGTGTCAAGAATCCCATATGTAGATTAAAACTCCTACCTTTTCCTTAGAAGTGGCTTCATGTCAAGAGGAGAATCCACAATGTGAGGAAACAAATATTAGTTATGATCAAGATCAAGACACCATCCATCTTAATCCAATGGTTGACCAGCATCCCATATCTCAAGAATCCCATGATAATTTTGTCAGATCCTTCCATCTCTTCCAAGAACATCCTCTATCTCCCAAGTAAGATCAATATATCCTTTCCACCATCTCTAATGAACCTATTGAAAATCAAGAAGAAAGTACCTTTTGTACACCATCTAAAGATCCTTGTCAAGATCAAAGCATCCCTCCATCACCATGTCATGCTCTTCCATATCTAGAAAACATTGTTCCTCCAAATCCCTTGTAGAAAATTAAATCCCCTAAAGCTTCAGCTACTCCTATCAAAATTGCTCCTATCAAAGCTACTCATTCTCTTGTTGATATAAAGATGAATTCTAAAGAGAAGATTCTTGGTCATGTAGCTCACTCTAAAGATGTTGATATTCCTTCCACATGTTATATCCCTCCATTCAAACATAAGCATCAGTCTTCTCCATCCTCCAAATCTAACCTTGGTCCTTATATCCCAAAGCTTAGACCGTCAAACCTTCCATCTATATTGGGCCCTTATGTCCCCCCATCTACCATGCCTATCAATACTAGCTTGTCATCCACTTATCCTACCCCCTATCAAGATCAACAAAGACATGTATCTTTGAAAGCTCCCTATCAACCCCTCCATATGAACCAGACATATTGGCCCTATTCATCCACAATTCGTAAGTCTTTTGGAAGCAATTTGGATGTGCAATGCAAAAATTAGAAATATAACAATCCACTTACATATGAAGATCACTATGTCCCATTTAATCAACATGTGACTATAAATAAAAATGAAATATTCAAGAGACCACAAAGGTCCACTGAGAAAATAACCAAATCAAAGAAAATATGGGTACCTAAATCCATTATGAAAGAATTGCATTCTAAATCATCTGATGCAAATAGAAAATCAAATGCTATATGGATTCCCAAGTCTCTTCTCAAGGACTTGGATACAAAAAGAAAAGAAAAATGTTATGTGGATTCCCAAGTCTCTCTTAAAAGACTTGCACCAAAAGGAACAATCAGAGTAGGCATCCAAGCTTCCAAAGTCTTCCACTTCATCTCCATCTAAACATCTCCCATCTTCTGACTTCATCTTGGGTCCTCGCGTACCAAGATCCATATCCACCCATCCATCAATGTCTCAAGCTATTCCATCCACTTTTTCTCCATTCGTCCACTACCCTTCAAGGGGTTTGTCAATGTTGATCTTGTCACCTACTATTCTTCCATATTGGGTCCTTACATTCCTTCTTTTTCTCTCATCCAATCCATTGCATAAAATCTTAGCCTCCATCTTCCTTATCCTCCATTTCATCACCCTATCAACATCTTTGAGCATACTTTCAGTGACTGTGGCCTATTATAGCATATCTTTCAGAGGAGCACTATCTAAAGAGCAAGAAGCTTAAAGTTCCTATATAAATTCAAAAATAAAAAAAAATAAAAAAAATTGAAAAAATGAAAAAGTGCCTTGGTAAAAACCTGGTAAACAGGTGCCTTGGTAGCAAAAGTAAAGAGAAATCAATTTGTCCTATGGTGAAAACCACTTCCTGTGGCACCTTGGATAAGTACCATGATGAAAACTTGGAAAATAGGCATCATGCGTAATTCCTCCTACTTGCGATCTTCACTTGGGAGCAAGTTCCTTCCATGTCATCATATCCCATCACATCTTACATCTAGCTAGCTCATGAACATCCATGTTCCTTTTTCTAATATTGATAAGTTTGAGCCTATCCATGAGCATCATGTATCTTGATATTCATGATTCCTTCTGTCAACCTATTCACTTTTTCATGCTACCCTATCATGATCTTTCTTATCCCAAGCCTATCCTTTCTATCTCTGTGCATTCCTATCATAATCCAAAAAAATGCACTTATACCTCCATCACCCCTTATCCTAATTATGCTTTCATAGCTATGTCCTATCCAAAATTGACCCCTTGGTCTTGATAAAAATTGCAAAATTGTTTCTCTAAAGTCTCTTGACATGTCCAATCTTTTGGACCACATACTTTTCATGACATTAGGTCATTATCATATATGTTCTCCAGCACTTCCCCATGAGCCTACATTTTTATATTCCTTTTTCCCTAAGCTTGGGTAATCTTGAGGAGAATGTCTTTGAGGGTTGCATTCACCCTCTTCATCTATCATTGCCTATCCATCTCATACATCAGCTTTCTAATCCATCTACAATGTCCTACATCTTGCTAGACATTTGGGGCACACCAATGTGATCTTGCTTCAAATCCAGTAGTCTTTAAAAATTCTAAAATTTGTAAAATCTTTTAAATTCCAAAAATCTCTCGCTTTCCTGCTTTAGTTTTCTCATGTATTCGCTCTTAGTCATTTTTGAGATTTTTCTTGACTTCACATGGATTGAAACTGGTAACACTCGGGGGCATGTTCCTGGCCTAGGGGGCATTGCTCTATCTTTTGGAGTCTATCTCCTCTTGCATCGGTCACCAGTGATTTTCACTGCGTCTGCATGTCGATGACTTGTAGCACTTCATCTCTCCTTGAGACTCTCTTTTGCATCAGTCACCAGTGGTTCTCACTGAGCCTGCTTGCTGATGCCTAGATCTCGTAATCAATCTTTATGCTTGAGAATTTCTCTCATGACAGTCACCAGTGGTTCTCACTAAGTCTTCCTATTGTTGCTATATTACTAAGATTTCTCCCATCGAATCTCTCTCTGCATGTTTGACTTTGATCCGTTCGTTACTTGGGGGCATGACTCCCCACTTTGATCACCTCTTTGGTTTATGCTTGATTCAGTAATATTGTTAAAGGACAACTCTCTAGTAGAACAAATTGGTGTTTCTCAACACCTTAATCAAACAGTGTTTCTCAACATTCTCTTTGGACACATTTGTGTTTTTCAACACACATTGGATATCTCACACATAAACATCTCTCGATAGTAATCAAACACAATGCACTCATAAGCACAACGGTGTTTTTTTAACACCCCAAACATAGGCACATTCTTAAGCCTTGAAACTTTATAAGATATGATTAAATATTTATTTCTATGCTATCTGTTCTCATGAATTTCACTAATATTTTCTTTGTCTACTGCTTGTGGGTGTGGTTTCAATGATTCGGTAATGTTAAATAAACAAGGTGTATGTGGTAAGAGCTTCTGCATTAAGGTGGAAAAGCCTCACATCCCTCGATCTTGTTTATTTGTACACCAAGGGGAGGTTGGAACTACTTCCTTGACTATTATTGCTTTGTTTTTTTACTTATGAACTCTTACTATATCAAACTTGAAACAATGTTTAGGTCACCTTGGCTTTTGTGCCCTGGTGCTTATGTTTGTTTCCTACATTTTATCCGTTGAAAGTCATATTCATATTCTTATGGTCACAGTGGCACCAGTAAGGATTGTATTGACTCTGATGATCCAAAAGTACTCGATGATGATTATACAATGAATCCAAAAACCAAGTCCTAGGGTTGCATTTAGCTTAGGCTTGCATTTGCATTGTAGGCTTGCATTCACATTTCAGGCTTGCATAATGACAGTTTTTGTGCTCTCTTCATTGTCTTCTCATTATTCAAAGGTCCTCATCTTTTTTCTTGGCTTTCTCTCAAGTGCACAAGTGTTCGATCCTCGCTCTCTATCTTCAGCTATCTTCTAAATCCATTTCCATGATCAAAATCAAAATTTGACACTCTTAAGAAGCTCGAAATCACATTTTAAAATTTTGGGACCAATGTGCTTCGACGCTTGTGCAGTCAATTTTCTAACGTCACTTTCTTGTCAGAATCATCTCTTGTCATCATTTTCTCAACTTCTGCAATATTTTCATCAAAGTCAACTCTAGTCAAACTTGGTCAACTATGGTCAAACCTAGTCAGTAGGACTCCCTGATCACTCCAAATTGATTCTGTCTTTTCTTGATCTATCTCTGGATCTCTTTGGATCTTTGATCTTATTTCTCCCTATGATTTCTTGCTCCCATCCTCATTATGATGTGTCATCTTTCCCTTTTTCTCTTGAGGGGGCAGGATGATTGCATCATTGAATCTTTTGCATTATTCCTGAATTAGTCTGATCTGAATCAAAAGTCCCCATCACTAGGGGCATCTCATCACTTGAGGCATATTCAGTTTTTTGTACCTTATGGTCAAAATTGTATATTCCATGATCTTGAATCTCTAGGGGCATCTTGATGTCTCACATTTTGTCATCTTGCCATCTATCTTTCTAGGTATCTGAGCAATCTAACTCAGATCGTCAAGGATCAAGCTTCGTTCAGAAGATGATTCTTGAAATCTCGTTAGGTATTGGGGCAATCTAACCCTAATTATAGAAATTTATGCTTCATTCTGAAGATGGCTCTCAAAAATCTCTTTAGACCATTATCTAGGCAACCTAACCTAGATCTCAGAAGGATAATCTTCGTATTGGGGCAATCTAACCCTGATTCTAGAGATAGTCCTAGATCTTCATCAGCTATCAGTGGACATTGGGGCAATCTAACCCCAATTCTGATCTTCTCTTAGTTGATTCTGCCTCTTGATCTGATCGGTGTCTTGGCAATCTAACCTAGACTTCTAAAATCTTCATCTTCACATCAGACTATTCTTTGAATCAATGCACTACTGGCACATCAATTCAAAAAGGGGAAAAATGTAACACCCCAAAATTGGCACCTGATAATTCCAATCAATTTTGGTGCATTCCTCTAATTTATCATCTTCAAAGTCCTATTGTACTAGGCAAATTATCTTCCTAATTGACTTTAATTGACTTGTTCTCAAATGCAGAAAACCTAAAATTTGCATAAATCTAACATTATATTTAATTCCTAAATTATCAAGGTTTATTAGCTAAAAATCCCTATGATTAATTAATTTAATTCTAAAGTCCTAAGTGATTTTAAATTAAATTAATTCCACCCCCTTTAGCTAATATACATCAAAAGGAATTGAATAGTTATTTAATTGATTGAATGGATGATGGAATAATCAAAGTGGAAAATCCTAATGAATCACCTAGTGAAGATACTAATCTCAAGCATGGTCAATATCAGGAACCTATGTCTAGCAATGGTTCCCATCTCACATCTACTTCTTTCACCATTCTTCCATCTCCTAAAGCTTCATCATCGCTATTAAAAATTGAACCTAATGATGACTGTCTACCCTCAAGGACTACCTCTAAAAGAGATCCAAGCTAATCCGCATACGAATGCAAGTCCTTCTCAGGCTTCAAAGATCATAGACCCCAAGCTTCCATGTGTTTCAATGCTTATCATTCCTATTCCAAATGACTGCCCTTCAGCATTTCAAGAATCCCATATGCAGATCAAAACTCCTACCTCATCCTTAGAAGTGGCTTCATGTCAAGAGGAGAATCCAAAATGTGAGGAAACAAATATTAGTTATGATTAAGATCAAGACACCATCCATCTTAATCCAATGGTTGACCAGCTTTGCATATCTCAAGAATCCCATGATAATTTTGTAAGATCCTTCCATCTCTTCCAAGAACATCCTCTATCTCCCAATCAAGATCAAGATATCCTTTCTGTTGGAAATACAATAATGGGAAAGCAAGATACTGAGAGGGGGGGTGAATCAGATCTTCAAATATAAACACTTAAAACAAACTGATAACACATTATACATAAATGAATCTAATGTAATCTCAAATAACATCCACACCATGAAATAGGTAACACATAACACAATAACTTGGTAACCCAGAAACCCAAATAGGTAAAACTCAGGTGGGGATGACACCCACAAAAGTCTCCACTACTGCAGTAATAAAGTGTACCTATTAAGGTTACAATGCTTTATTACAAAATGTAATCTACCCGGTTAGAGGTCTAATCTATTAAAAGCTTCAGATCATTACAATCTACCTTGTTAAAGGATTTGTACTTACAATGAAGTAAGCACTCTGTTAAGAGATAAATAAAGGCCTGCTAAAACCACTCTGTTAAGAGATTTTCACTTGATACAATGATTAAAAAGTCTCAAGTATTGATCCTTCAATATGCACTCTGATGCTGATGATGGATCTCCTCTTTTCAGTATCTCTTTTGATCTTATAATCTGATATACCTTTACTCTATTGTTCACTGTGTTATGCTCTTCTTGATCTCTGCTTCTAAACAAAATAACCCTCTGTGCATTTCACTTCAAAAATGCAGTCACTTCAACAAATTCTCTTCTGTCTCTTGCACATACATAATAGGATATCAAAGAAATCTAATATATCTATACATATTTGAGAATGAGATCTAGATCAACAATCAAGATCTGATATCCATGCCTTGATGGTAAAAAAATTAATGCTTATAATGAGTCATGCATAGGATAAAACAATTAAATGCATAACTAACTCCATATAATAATATTAAATGCATACATAAGTCAGCCCAAAAAGCTTATACAAGTTGGTCGGATCACTTATCCTTGAAGTTTGTATCATTGTTGACAAGTATACAAAAACAATTTTTCTCAGCACTTTGACTGCCTGTCGCTCGACACTTAATATCCCTATATCCTTCTCGGCTCAGCAAGGTAACTCGGCTCTGCAATGTAACTAGGCAAACTGAAAAATTTCTCGGCAATGTTGCTTTGCCTTGCATAGTTTTAGCTCAGCCACAGTGATAGCCAACTAAAATTTCCTAATGAAATGACTAAGTGTTGGGCACTAATCATCAACAGAGCTTAGAGATTAACAATCTCCCCCTTTGATATTAGTGGCAAAAACACTTATCATTACTTCTATACTTTTCATCAAAATATTTCCTAAGTACGCTAAGTACTCCCCCTAGGAATATACTTATACAAAAGTTTACAATGCCTACAAAAATTATATACAAGTGTACCTTTTCTATATTGAAGTATCCTTTCATAACTCCTTACTAACTTCCTCCTTCCATAGTATTAACTTCCCCCTTGTTTTTGTCACTGATTGCTGGTGGGGTTAAGTTGTACTTATCCAAAAATTTCTTATGAAGATATAGGGTGGATTCAAATGTTGTATCCCAACTTTCCTTTGCAACCTTCATAACTTCAAGTTTTATTTCTAGCTCAGCAGCTAGACTCACTAAACTCTTTGCAGTCGATAGATTTGCACTACTCTATGATAACTTCTTTGCTTTTGAGAGTTCCTTCTGTATTACCTCCAAGTGAGGAAACAAGCTTGTCTGAATAGTTATCAACTTGGCCCTTATGCGACCATCTTCAGCCATAAGCTCGGCTATTCTCCTTTGTGCATTTATCAACTTATTAAAATGTAAAGAACTAGAGGTAGTAT
>MU227529.1:691163-707650 GCA_018584345.1 Thuja plicata | reverse complement strand
GTGCAATGCAAAAATTAGAAATATAAGAATCCACTTACATATGAAGATCACTATGTCCCATCTAATCGACATGTGACTACAAATAAAAAGGAAATATTCAAGAGACCACAAAGGTCCACTGAGAAAATAACCAAATCAAAGAAAATATGGGTTGCTAAATCCATTATGACAGAATTGTGTTCTAAATCATCTGATGCAAATAGAAAAACAAATGCTATATGGATTCCCAAGTCTCTTCTCAAGGACTTGGATACGAAAAGAAAAGAAAAATTTATGTGGATTCCCAAGTCTCTCTTAAAAGACATGCACCAAAAGGAACAATCAGAGTTGGCATCCAAGCTTCCAAAGTCTTCCACTTCATTTCCATCTAAACATCTCCCATCTTCTGACTCCATCTTGGGTCCTCACCTACCAAGATCCATATCCACCCATCCATCAATGTCTCAAGCTATTCCATCCACTTTTTCTCCATTCGTCCACTACCCTTCAAGGGGTGTGTCAATGTTGATCTTGTCACCTACTATTCTTCCATATTGGGTCCTTACATTCCTTCTTTTTCTCTCATCCAATCCATTGCATAAAATCTTGGCCTTCATCTTCCTTATCCTCCATTTCATCACCCTATCAACATCTTTGAGCATACTTTCAGCAACTGTGGCCTATTATAGCATATCTTTTAGAGGAGAA
Organism: Thuja plicata; assembly: GCA_018584345.1. Classification (NCBI taxonomy): domain Eukaryota; kingdom Viridiplantae; phylum Streptophyta; class Pinopsida; order Cupressales; family Cupressaceae; genus Thuja; species Thuja plicata. The sequence continues at coordinate 706,963 of MU227529.1, read as the reverse complement.
CTATCCAAAGAGAAATAAGCTTAAATTTCCTACATAAATTCAAAAAAAATTCAAAAAAATTAAAAAAATTAAAAAAAAATGAAAAAATAAAAAAAATAAAAAATAAAAAAATAAAAAAATGAAAAAGTGCCTTGGTGAAAACCTGGTAAACAGGCGCCTTGGTAGCAAAAGTAAAGAGAAATCAATTCATCCTATGGTGGAAACTACTTCTTGTGGCACCTTGGATAAGTACCATGATGAAAACCTGGCAAATAGGTGTCATGCGTAATTCCTCATACTTGTGCTCTTCACTTGGGGGCAAGTTCCTTCCATGTCATCATATCCCATCACATCTTACATCTACCTAGCTCATGAACATCTATGTTTCTTTTTCTAATCTTGACAAGGTTGAGCCTATCCATGAGCATCATGTATCCTGACATTCATGATTCCTTCCATTAACCTATTCAATTTTTCATGCTACCCTATCGTGATCTTGCTTATCCCAAGCATATCCTTCCTATCTCTGTGCATTCCTATCATAATCCAAAAAACATGCACTTATACCTGTAACACCCCAAAATTGGAAACTAATAATCCAATCAATTTTGGTGCATTCCTTCAATTTTCTCATCATCGATGTCCTATTATACTAGGAAAATTCTCCTCCTAATTGACTTTAATTGACTTGTTCTCAAATGCAGAAAACCCAAATTTGCATAAATCTGACATTATATTTAATTCCTAAATTCCCAAGGTTTATTAGCTAAAAATCCCTATGATTAATTGATTTAATCCTAAAGTCCTAAGTGCTTTTAATTAAATTAATTCCACCCTCTTTAGCTAATATACATAAAAGGAATTGATTAGTTATTTAATTGATTGGATGAATTATCCTCAAAAGGGAATTCCATAATTCCATGTGAAAGGTCACTCATGTGGCAATAATCCATCCTTTTAATTAAATAATTCATGCCTTTTTGTCTCAATTGGAAATGAAGAGGCCACCATTTCTTTTCAAGAAACTCTTCATCCTCTCTCCATGGTTTTCTATAAATTGGATCCCTTTTTCTTCATTGAAGAGGATGATTTTGGAGAGCATCAAACTTATAGTCAAATTTGCATTTAATTCTTTCATGCTTTTGAGTTTAAAATTACATAATTAGGCTAGTTTCAATTGGAATTAGAGATATGTTGATTTCATTTATGATTCATTTACATGTCTAATATATCAATTCCATCTTTCAAGCTCTCTAGTTTAAATGCAATTCCTTTTCTAGTTTGAATGCAATTTCCATTCTAGATTAAAAGCATTTGAATTCTAGATTAGGAGTATTTGTTTTCATAGATTAAATGCAATTTGCTTCCATAGAATAGTTACAATTTCAGTTCTAGACTAGTTTCAATTCACTTTCATAGACTAAGAGCAATTTGCTTTCATAGATTAATTGCATTTCAATTCATAAAATAATGGCAATTTTATCTTTTCTCATGCTTTAGAAATCCTCCATGTTAGCAATGCTCAGGTTGTTGGCTCTCGTTCTGAGAGTAAATTTGACATCCACAAATAATTAGGAGGTAGCAAGTTGTTTCAATTGAATTTGCATGATAAACAATTCATGTTTATCTTTGTGAATTGAACAATTGAGTAAAGACTATGTTGAGTTTGTGCCTGATTTAGAGGCCACATTAAAGCACACACATTTTGGCACCCACCGTGGGGCAGAAAAAATGATTTATGGCCTCATTTTTGAACTTCTTGATTGAGTTTTGGGAACTCTACTGTACGTCTATACTGCACTGGTACGGAGTATTGCATGAAGTTTTGCATCGAGCCACGCAAAGTTTTTGTTTTTGTAGCACTCTGTCGCGCGAAGAAACATAAAGCTTTTGTGCTTCGAAGCACTTTCTTGCACGCAACAAAGTACTTTCTCATGTGAACTTTAGGAGACACACTTAAATTTTAGAATTTGTGATCTGCTATTTTTATTTTCCGACATCTGTTTTCTGCTGTGAATTTTCTGTTTCTGATTTCTGCTGCAACATAACAGTGGTTTGTAGGTTCGCTTGTCAAAGATCAAAAAAACTTTCTAACAGTTTGCTTGCAGGATGATTGTCAAAGGCATAATTAAAATGTCATGTTTGTTTACTATTTTTCACTCACATAGTTTAAATAGGGCTTTGTTTAAATTTCGTAAGGATCCTGATAGAAAAGTAGGGGAATAGGCTCTTCATTACATGGAAGTGATTCCCATGGATGAAATCGAGACCCAAATGTTGCTAACATGATGGATACTTGGGGAAGCAAAGCAAGATAGCGAATCTTTAGCACTTCTACTTGTTAAGGGATTATGCTCTTCTCTCTTTGAGAGAATCAGAAACCCAAAGACTTGTGGATTTGGTGGAGTGAAACTATCTCAGTGATGAATATGCTTGATGTGTTTGGGTGAAGTGAAAAGGTAGAGAAGTATGCTCTTCTCTCATTGAGAGAATCAGAAAATCAAACCCTTGGATCTGAACCAAGTTGTGTCACCTTTAGAGGGCCTGCCAGAAGTTGAACCTCTAAGAATGACCCAAGTGAGTACACACCTTTCGCCGGTGATTCCACCTCACTCTAATAAAGTTTTCTTTGTTGTAGTCTAAAGACTCCAAAGCCATGGTAACTTCTTTCTCATTGATTTTGACTATCATCATGAGAAAGCCTTGTTTTTCATACTAAGTGGTGCCGCTCCTAGCCTTGCTTGCAAGGGAGTGTGACTTACAAGTGTTGGTGTGGCTGCAAGGCCCCAGCTCTGTATGAGAGGCACCGGAGGTTATTGTGAATGGAAGCCTATTAAACACTCTTTTAGTTAGATGCCTACCCGGTTCACCTCCGAAAGGAGACATAATCTGTGCGTAGGGAGAGGGAAGAATCTCTCCCCTAGATTCTTGACATAGGTATGCACCTAGATGCTTGAAGTGGTATATGACACTGGCCCTTGTTTAAGGGTAACCTTTGAACATATATACTTAGTCCTTGGAAACACCAAAAACATGGGCGCTCTTTCGAGGGTGACACTGTTGTGTGAGGTGCACGCATACGCATAAGACAACGGGGCACATATTTTGTCTTCTCAACCAATTTTATTTGTAGAGATAATTGAGTGTTTGTTCTTGAGTCTTAAACGGTCTAAATCATCATCAAACCAAGACTCCCATTGTTCTACCAAGTTGCTTTGTCCCTGGTAGAATTGTTTACGACTACTGCTTGTGTCACCACTACTTGATTGAAACTTTGTGTCTGTAAACAAATGCTTGTCACCTTGAAACAGAGATTGCTGATTTGTATCATCATAAAACTGTCCTGAACCTAAAAAAAATTTCACAGAACAGTTCCTACTGTGTCTCAAAATCTGGTTTTTACCTCAAAAACTGAGTCTGTTTACCGAAATTTGGTCTTTTCTCGCGTGAAATTTCAAAAACATGGCATTTGCTCACACGAGCTGAAATTTTCTCGCATGAATTTTGGTACTTTATCACATGGCGAGGCATTTCCTCACATGGATCTGTAGCCTGGCGTCTAAAATAGTGACCTTTTTCCCGTTAACTGGTGAACTTTCTGCCTGATCTGTCTTTTGTTTGGGGTCTGATTGCTTATTTCCTTGTTGTTTGTAGTCTGAAACTAGTTGCTTTGAGTTGCAAACTGACTGATCCTTACTCAAACTTGTCTTGTATCTTTTTCTTCATCCTATCTTTTTGTGTTTTCATACCTTGCAACACGATCGTCATATCTCAGTTGTTCTAGCCATACTCTCAACGACTCGTGCTGGGTGCATCTCACACCTTGGCTGTTCTAGCCTATTATCTCTTTTTTTGATACCTCTACAGATAGAGTTTAGAGTTAGATCTTAAGTTTCCTCTCATATCAGATTTTTCTATGCCTATTACGACTAGGAGAGATAATATTTCTCCCATACGCGGTTCCGGAGTAGGCAGAAGTAAACCTCGCAATCAAGGAAAAGGTCATTCTGAACCCGTTATTCAAGTTGATAATCAAGAGGGATCCTCAATTTCCTCTTCCCCATTCAGTATAGATCCAAGTCCTAATCAAAAACTAGTGCTTTAGTTTTTTTCTAATCCATTGTTTTAAGATCAGCATAATCCATTTCTTTCAGATCAACTAGGCTTCAAAAAATCACCCATTTGGGTTGATCCTATTAACGATCCTCACTGCCTTAGTGATCCTTTTTCACACGTCAATCCTTTTGATTTTTCAAAGAGTAAATTTGCTATGATTCCTCCACATGATACTCACACTCATACTAAAGGAGTGCACATAGAGAAATCTCATGTTGACAAGATGACATCTCCTTTTGATTACATGCAAGGTCATGACCAATCCCAACATGAACAAGGTCATCAGGAAGAAGAACATCACCAAGGTCAAGATCAGACTTATAGTATTTATGAAATCCTTGGCAATTATGATGAGCCCATAACTCAAAATGACATAGATGCAGCAAAGTCTAATAAAGCTCTCATCAAAATGATGGAAATACTCCTCGTGGAAGACAAAGAAAAATACTTCCTAGATTTGGCAAAACAAGGGGTCAAGTTACCCGCAAACTTCCAAGTGGAAACACTTGTTGCTAAGGAAGAGGAAAGTGAGACCTCCAAGTTGCATAAGATAATTCAAGACATGCAAGGTCAAATCAACCAACTTATGAAAGACAAGGACAAACCAATGCAACAGTTTACAATGGAAAGTATATGTCCTTTTCCATTTGATAAGAGTATTGTTATGCCACCTTTTCCCAAAGGTGTAGAACTCCCCAAATATGACAAGTATCTAGGTACCACTGATCCCCAAGATCATTTAGGATAATTTGGTGCCTTATTGATGGAGTTTATACATGATCAAACATACTTGATGCATCTTTTTCCACGAAGTTTGGGTGGTCCCGCCATGGAGTGGTTCTCATGATTACCCACTGGTATCAAGACTTTTGATGAGATTGCCAATCATTTTATGCAACACTATTCTCATAATATTCAACATCCTATCAACATAAGGGACCTTTGCAACCTTAAGCAGAAGCAAGGGGAACCATTCTTAACATTTCTCCAAAGATGGAGACAACTTTACACAAAGTACCCTTGCAAAATACTCGAGTCCAAGAAACTCAATATATTCTTGGATAAGCTCACCCCTGATTTCGGGTATCAAGTTCAACTTCAAGGTCCCCTTAACTTTGATAGTATGATAAAACAAGCTATGAGAATAGAAGCATTCATGGTTAAAAAAGGTGAATTGACCTTGAATAAAGATAACAAACAAAACCACTCATCTTCCAACAAAGATAAAGGGAAATTTTCCAACAAAATTAGGGATGTTGTGAATGATGGGGTGGTCGATAATGTGACTTCAAATTCTTCAAAACCGGTCTTCAATCTCACCTCTGGTATACAAGAAACCAAAGATGTTGAAAAGGCTTCAACCAATACTCAACAACCTTCTAAAGTTTCTAGCAACAAACCTTGGGCAGCGCAACCCAAGCGTGAATCTACCTCTTTGGGAGAACCGCTTGATGTGGTTTTCAAAACTTTGGTACAAAATCAGATTATTTCTCCTTTGGAGAAACGTCTATACAATCCACAACCACGACCTCATTGGTGGAATGAGAATGCTTACTGTGACTACCATCAAAACAAAGGTCATAAGACTGCTACATGTCTCCAATTACATCATAAAGTACAAGATTTGATTGACAACAAGGTTATCATTATGGAGAATCATAACAAGAATTTGGATCATCAAGCTTTTAAAGATCCCTTTCCTCCTCATGAGAAAGGTGAATCCTCCAATGCTCACAATAATAATGCCAAATTTAATAACACACATACCACTTACGATAATGTTATCAACATGATTGAACCAGTGGAAGTGGAATATTGCAATATTTTTACTAGCAAAGGAAGTGGGAATGCTTCTAAACCCAGAACCTCATTTGTATTTAGAGATCTTGGGTCTTGATTATCAGAATCTAAAACATCTCGAGATTGTGTGAATGTTGTTACTAGATCTTAGGCTAAAATCACTATCAAGGGTCCTAACCCTTCTGCTGCTACGTCTGCGCCAAAATAAACTGTGGATAAGACTGTTGTTGGCTTTGTCAACAAGACCACGAAGGTGGTCCCTACTCCTCCTACTACTGGTTATATCATTCTTGACCAGCTTCAAAGGACCAATGCTCAGATAACTATTTTTGAGCTATTGAAGATCTCACCTACTCATAGGAAGATTCTGGACAAAGCTCTCACAGAAGCTAATATCCCTAAAGACATCAATTTAGATTAGTTTCAATCCATGGTGGGTCACCTAACTTCACCGCATTATTTGTCCTTCTCTGAAGAAGATGATCACTCAATTAGTCACCCACACAATGCTCCTCTACACATAGAAGTCATGATAGGCAAACAGCTAGTCCGCCACATCCTCATTGACAATGGTGTTGGTCTTAATATTTGCTCCGCTCATTTTCTTGCTCAGCTAGGGTATGGCGAGGATCGCATAGATTCTCACAAAAGAATTACCATTAAGGCCTATGATGAAGAATAGAGAAAATCTAAAGGCCTAGTTGTGCTACCCATTCAGGTTGGTCCAGTTGAAAGAGATGTCACATGTCAGGTGCTAGACCTTCCTCTTGCATATAATATCTTGCTAGGGAGACCGTGGATCCATGAGATGCAAGAAGTTCCTTCCACATACCATTAGTGTATCAAGTTTTCTTTTAAAGGTGCAGAGGTGACAATTCCTATCAACATGGGCTCTTCTTGTAATGCCCTCACTCAATCAGTTGATAGTCTTGTCCCAACTAATAGAGAATACATAGAACTTTGTGATGCCAAGCTCAAATACATGGAACAGACACTGAAAATAATAGACATAGGCATGGGAGGATATCAAATAGAACCCGTGCTGTCATTAGCAACTCTACCGCTATCTCCCCATTCTTATGGGAGACCTTCTGAGAAAAATAGATCTTCTGCTACTCTTGAGGTAGTTTATGATGGTTTCTTTGTACGGTCCTCTTCACAATTAGAATATGAAGATAAGGACAGAGCTATTAAGGATTGGCTTTGTAAAGGAAAGAATGTAGCTAAACAGACTAGCCCGGCTCGAGAACTAAACCCCAACAATGAAAGTCTTAATATTATGAAACATTTTGGGTACAAAGGGAGTGGCCCAATAGGGGTAAATGGAAATGGGTTACTGGAACCTATTCAAGCTATAGGTCAAAAGACAAAAGACACCACCAATTTAGGTTTGAAAAAGATCCAGTTTCATCTAGGGATCAATAAATTTGTGCCAGAAGTAGAACCTGCACCAAAACCTAAAGGGTACAGCTGCAGTTGACACCATAGAAGATAGCTCAGATGAGGATAGTTTTCCTTATCCCATTCCTCCAGACCTGGCAGCATTCTTCATTGAGCCAGAGAAATTTGTACCACGTGTCAGTACAGTTGAGAGTGGCAAAAATTCTGATAAAACCACTCCCCTTGATGCACTAACCTATGAACAATGGAAATACTTGCAAGATCCTCACTTCCAAGGTGAAAGATATGTACCACCAAAATTTCAAGAACAGTTGGCACAAGAACAGGCTGGTATTACAAGAACTCCTAAACCTTCATGGTGCAAGAACCCAAGTCAGAGTTTAGATACAGACTCTCATGAGTATGAGTTTGATAGTTTGTCAGAAGGATCTTACGAAAAACTTCTCGACGTAAGTGAGGGGTCTAGTGAAAGGTCTAGCAAGTCTGAGTCTATATGTGTTAAAATGTCTTCTACTTCGATCGTTAGGGATCAAAAGGATTCAAACACACCTTTGGATGAGATCGGTTTAGATCTTAGCTTTCTAGTTAACGCTTTTGATGACAATACTATGAATGCACTTGAACTTGTCACATCTCTTTCCCTCCAACATCTTGAATTAATAGACTGGAATTCCCCTTCTTCATCCAGTGAAGTCCTTACATTCCAGAATGATTACACCCTAGCCTACTACCTTCATGCTATGGAACCTATGATGTCCTCCACTAGTGAAGAAAGTTTCAACATGACCAAGGCTAACATCAAGTATCTTAGTCAGAAAATTAAAAGAAGAAAAAATAGGCGCTCTGATGGTGAAAACCACATTATGGAATTATCAGAGCCAAAAAAAGTAAAAAGAAAAGATGTATCTGAAGGTAAAAACCTCTCTGAGGCGCCTGAGGATGAGATACTTGATGTGCTTCCAAGTCACTTTCAGGAGCGTTCATCAGTGTTGATTGAGCAAACTCAGCCGATAAATCTGAGAACAGTAGAACATCCACACATCATTCATGTGGCCAAGTCATTATCTACAGAAGAACTTAAGGAGTTCACAGAATTCTTCCAAGAGAAAAAGTTAAATTTTGCATGGACTTATTCTGACATGCCGAGTGTGGATCCTGACCTCATTATGCATCACTTATCAATAGTTCTAGGTGTGAAACCAGTTAAACAAAAATTTAGAAAGATGCATCCGCATGTGGTTTAATTGATCAAGGCAGAATTGGAAAAAATTCTAAAAGCTGGGTTCATCCGAGTGATTGATTATGCAAAGTGGGTCTCTAATATAGTCCCTATGACTAAACATGACAAATCTATCAGGGTCTGCACTGACTTTAGAGATTTAAATTTGGCATGTCCCAAAGATGATTTTCCACTTCCCAATATTGACATGATCATGGAAATGACAGTAGGATATGAGATGTATTCGCTAATGGATGGTTTCTCTAGCTATAATCAAATCAAAATTGTGCCAGAGGACCAAGAGAAGACTGCTTTTACTTGTGCATGGGGTACATTCTGTTGGAATGTTATGCCCTTTGGTCTAAAAAATGCTTGAGCTACTTATCAAAGAGCGGTCACTATAATATTTCATGACATGATGCATAGAACGATGGAGGACTACGTGGATGAAACACTTGCTAAAAGTATAGATAGAAAGACACATCTCACTTATCTAGGTCCCATACTAGATCATATGGAAAAATTTAGGTTGCATCTTAACCCTAAGAAATGTACATTTGGGGTTACATCAGGAAAATTATTGGGCTATATCATCTTTGCTAAAGGAATCAAGGTAGATCCAGCAAAGGTACAAGCTATAATGGAAATGCCTCCACCTCGTAACATCAAACAAATAAGAGGTCTCCAAGGTCAGCTCCAATCTATCAGGCATTTCATATTGCAGCTAGCTGACAAGTCACAACCATTCACCAAAACTCTACATAAAGGTGTGACTTATGACTAGAACAAAGAATGTGAACAAGGCTTTCAACAGATTAAATAGTATTTATCCAATCCGCTTATATTGATGCCTCCCATTTAGGGGAAGCCTTTGAACTTATATATCTCAGCAACGAAAACATCCTTGGGATCTCTCTTGGCCCAAGAAGACCAAAATCATAAAGACAGAGCCATTTACTACATCAGTAGAACATTGGTTTCTTATGAAATGAATTATTCTGTAATTGAGAAGGCTTTCCTAGCAGTGGTGTTCGCTTCCGAGAAGTTACGACACTACATGTTGGCTCACACTACAAGGTTAATCGCAAAAATTGATCCATTGAAATACTTACTCAGTAAAGCTACCCTCACAGGTAGACTAGCTAAATGGGTCATGCTCCTTAGTGAGTTTGATATTGAATATGTTGAGAGGAAAGCCATCAAAGGGTAGGCGATTGCGGATCAGTTGGTAGAAGCACCCATTATAGATCATCAACCATTAAAGATGGAATTCCCAAATGATTCCATTATGCTTCTCACGCATCAGACATGGACAATGTTCTTTGATGGTTCATTCACCCAATAGGGGTCGGGAGCTGGAATTCTATTTATCACCCTTCAACGGTATTCCTTACCCAAGGCATACAAAATGATGTTTCCTTATACCAATAACATCGCTGAATATGAAGCTTTGATCAATGGGCTAAAGATTGCTATTGAATGGCGAGTGAATGAACTAAAAGTCTTTGGATACTCACAACTGGTTATCAATCAAGTGAACGACATTTATCAGACGAAAGATGAAAATCTAGTACCCTATAAAAAGATGGTTGACATCCTTAAGCAATACTTTGCACATGTCACTTTTCAGAAAATTCCCAGGGTGGATAATAAAGTGGCTGATGCTATGGCCACTCTAGCTTCTATGTTACAAATGTTGGAGAATGATTTCAGACACGAGTTCCTAGTGGAGACATTGTGCTATCCTGCCTATGACTCCCCTGACTCCCGGATGATATGTTCAGTCATTGGACATGATTCATCTTGCTACCACCACATCTATTCTTATCTCTATGACCAAATTATTCCTGACACATATACTAGAAATGAAAAATGTCACCTTATCTACAGTGCTTCATGGTACATCATCGTAGCAAATGACTTGTATAGACAAGGTCTAGACGGTACCCTCCTTAGGTGTCTAGAACCTGATGAGTCCAAACGCGTGTTAGAAGAGGTACATGAAGGCATTTGTGGTTCTCACTTGAATGGTCTGACACTAGCTCATAAACTTATTAGAGCTGGTTATTATTGGCCTGATATGGAGAAGGAAGCTACATAGTTTGCCAAGTCTTGCAAACAATGTCAGCTCCATGGTAATTTGATTCATGCTCCAGCCAAGGAGCTTATTCCTTTCATCACTTTCTGGCCGTTTCAACAGTGGGCTTTCAACTTAGTGGGTCATATATATCCGTCTTCCTTGAGAGGACATAAGTACATCATCACTACTATGAATTATTTTACTAAATGGGTTGAGGCAGTGCCTCTTAGTGTAGCTGATCAAAAATCTGTAGCTATGTTCATACTAAACTACATTATCTTTAGATATGGTGTACCTTCCTCTATTATCACTAACAATGGAGGATAGTTCAAGAACAAAGATCTGAAAAATTTATACACTAAGTTCAAGATCATACAACATTGGTCTTCAATTTATTACCCCCATGGTAAAGGGCAGGCTAAAGCTTCCAACAAAACAATTCTCAAGATCCTGCACCATATGGTACACAAATCTAGACAGGATTGGCACCTCTAGATCAATCCGGCTTTATGGGCCTATCACACCAGTATAAGAACTCCAATAGGGGCCATGCCCTTTGCTTTAGTCTATGGTGCAGATGCAGTACTGCCTATTAAGGTTGAGATTCCTACCTTGCGAGTCTCTCTAAAAGGCCTCATTACTGATGATGACATTGGAATATCTTGGCTACAAGAGCTTGAATTGTTGGATGATCATCGAAAGGTGGCATTCGATCATCTTAGAGCATATCAAAAGAGGATATCAAAGAGCTATAATAAGAAAGTTAGACTAAGAGACTTCCAAATGGGTGATCTCGTCTTGAGAGAGAACCCTAAAAATCATCAACAACAGACTCAGAAGGGAAAGTTTGAGCCAAACTAGCTTGGTCCTTATATTATTATTGTAGTATTTGGGTCTAGTGCCTATCAGCTCTCCACTACAGAAGGTGAACAACTCAAAGATCCCATCAACGCTCTTCACTTGAAGAAATTCTACAGTTGAGATATGTTTTGCATGCTCATGTACATACTTTATTCTGAAAAAATCCTAAAAATTGAAAAATGTCCTTAAAAAATTATCATCTTAGTGAAAACCTGGCAAATAGGCACTTTGATGTATCTATTATCCTGGTGAAAACCTAGTAAACAGGCACCTTGATAATATTAAAAAAAAAATGAAAAAATGAAAAAATACAAAAAAATCAAAAAAAGAGAAAAGAACCAAAAAATTTGAAAAAATGAAAATACGAAAAAAGAGAAAAAGATAAAAATGTGTCATTGATGAAAACCTGGTAAAATAGGCATCATGGTAGCAAAAATAGAATTTCTGCCAAGATGGTGAAAACCTGGTAAGCAGGCGCCTCTTGTTTCGTAATGCTTTATCTATCGCAGCATCTCTTGGCTTTCTCACAGTTGCTCTTTCATTTTCCTACTTCAGTTTGCTTTCCCGCTTTAGTTCGCTTTCCTACTTTAGTGTGCTCATGCTTTTTCTTTCAGTCATCTTTGAGATTTTTCTCAACCTCAAATGGATTGAAACTGGTCACACTTGGGGGCATGTTCCTTGTCTAGGGGGCATTGTCTTATCTTTTTGGAGTCTTTCTCCTTTTGCATTGATCACCAGTGGATCTCACTATGTCTGCCTGCCGATGCTTCATAGCACTTCATCTCTTCTTGAGACTCTCTTTCACATCAGTCACCAGTGGTTCTCACTACGTCTACCTGTCGATGCTTCATAGAACTTTAGTCACCAGTGGTTCTCACTACATCTGCCTGCTAATACCTTGATCTCATTATTGATCTTTACACTTGAGAATCTCCCTTGCGACAGTCACCAGTGGTTCTCACTGAGTCTGCCTACTATCGCTACTTCTGAGATTTGTCTCATTGTCTCGCTATATGATTTTTTGGCTTCGATCCATTTGTTACTTGGGGGCATGGTTCCCCATTTTGATCTCTCTTCGATTTACACTTGATTCAGTAATCTTGTCGAAGGACAATTCTCTACTGGCACGAATTTGTGTTTTTCAACACCTTAATCAAACAATGTTTCTCAACACTCTCTTTGGATACATCTATGTTTTTCAACACACATCAAATATCTCATGACGTAAACATCTCTTGATAGCAATCAAACACATTGCACTCACAAGCACAACGGTATTTTTCAACACCCTAAACATAGACACGTTTGTAAGCCTTGAAACATGCTCAGATATGATTGACTCTTTCTTTGTATGCTGTCTATTCTTATGAATTTCACTAATATTTTCTTTGTCTACTGCTTGTTGGTGTGGTTTCAATGATCCAAAAACATCAAATAAAAAGGGTGTATGTCATAAGAGCTTCTACATTAAGGTGGAAAAGCCTCACATCCCTCAATCTTGTTTATTTGTACGCCAAGGGGAGGTTGAAACTATCTCCTTGACTGTTATTGCTTTGTTTGTTTACTTGTGAACTTTTACTACATCAAATTGGAAACAATGTTTAGGTCACCTTGGCTTTTGTGCCTCGGTGCTTATGTTTGTTTCCTACATTTTATCCAATGAAAGTCATAATCATATTCTTATGGTTGCAGTGGCACCGGTACGTATTGTATTGACTCTGATGATCTAAAAGTACTTGATGATGATAAATATGATGAGTCCAACAACCAAGTCCTAGGATTGCATTTAGCTTAGGCTTGCATTTGCATTGTAGGCTTGCATTCACATTTTAGGCTTGCATCATGGTAGTTTTGATGCTCTCTTCATTCATCTTCTCATTCTTCAGGAGTCCTCATCTCTCATCATGGTTTCCTCTCGACTGCACAAGTGTCTGGTCCTCACTCTCAATCTTCATTCGTGTTCTTTTGGTTAGTACCTATTGTATATTGCAAATATCCTGCATGAGATGATTAGTACTATTGCATTTGTTGCATTACATTTGTTGGTTGTATTTCCTATTTTGACAGTTTCCCTGGTTCCTTGTCCTGCTCTCTGTATTTTGATGTGCTCAATTCTGTTATCTCTTGTTCATTATGCCCTTACCCATGTCAAGTTTCAGGTTTTCAAGTCTAAACCTTGCTCAATTTGTAGAAACCCTGAAAACCCTTGTCTTTCCAAGTGTTAAACGTTAAAATTAAACCCTAGGTCATGGCACTTCTATTTCAAAGTTACTTTTTCCATTCACTTAAGGCATGTGTCTCAATTGAATTTCCTTGTCGTGATACCCTGAGCGAATATTCCAATTGTCTTCCTGACTTTGCATTTTATTTGTGTCGCGTGGTCTCATTTAAATTCAGCATATTCCTTTGGCTTTATGAGACTCAACGATTCTTTTATGTCGGGTAGTCACGGGATAATTATGTCATAAAGCATTGTAAAGAAGGGACCCACTGCTTAGTCGGGTGATCGCAGGAGATTCTTAACAGTTATGAAAAATGTCTTCAGACTTTGCGATTACCTTATGTCACTCTATCGCCAAATCAAGCCAAAGTTGAAAGTTAAGTTAGGCTTTCAGTCGCATGGTCTCGAGATAAAACGGTGGTTAAGGAATATAGTCTGAGACATCGCGACTGACCGTCCAAGGTTTGCAGTAATGCTTAGTCGGGTTATCGCCAGAACAAGATAATGTTTTAGTTTTCCATTATGCAGCAAGAGGACAAATGACTGTGTGACATGTGTCATAAGGTGAGTGGATGTTAAAGGATTATCGCATGGTCACCAGAAGCAGAAAACACACTCAGCGACAACAAGACTAAGTACTTTCCCTTCAATCGCAGTGTCTAAGAAAGATTTAAGGGTATGCACGAGCATATAGAGATTAAGTGACAGCTGTAGGATGAAGGAATAAGAGGATCTGATGGTGGTCACGAATTCTGAGAAGAAAAGTGCCACAGGAGAAAATACCTCCCGACTTGGCGATTAAGGTATGTCGCGCAGTCATCAGAAGTGGGAAAAGGGCGCATATAACTTGTTATAAAAAAGTTTAATGCTCAAGACTTATATCCCGTGATTGGGCGAATAAGCATTTTCACATAGTCTTGACATGAAATAAAAGCATTTGGCAACAGGGAGATAACCGTAAAGGTTGAAAGAAGATGATTGGTCGCAAGGTCTCTGAAAGAATGATGAGTTAGTCTTAACTCTGCGCGACTATGATTTCAGTTGGGTCACATGATCGCTAGATCGTGACTCAGGTCAGCCAAAGGTAAGAAAGTGCATTGTCATCATGTCTGGAGATAAACCATGGGTTTATGATACAGGCCCGCGACAAAGAGACTTAATACAGTCGCGCAGTCGCCTGATCCCAAAATCTAAAAAACGGCGGTAGTTTTTTTTATGTGACAGTGTAAATCGCTCGGTGACCAATCACAGACTCGCATTTTGATCACTATGCAAAAAGAGTAGATGAAATGTAAGATAGATAATGAATCATAGTGTGACATGTCAGCTCTTTTAAATTTTATATGATTGTTCTGAGGATTCATTTTTGAAAATTTGATTTCCTGTCAAGCTCAGGAACTACGGCTAGGTTTTCATTCAAGTTCACAGCATGCTGAATTAATGACAGAACTGATGTTTCCAAATTATGGGTTGTGTACTCTAAATGATGGCTATAAGGAATTGATGGTGCATTCATTTTTATTCACCGTGCTTTCAGTTTTCAGAGCCAAAGTTGCTAATTTTTCAGAAAAAGAAATATTCTGCTCAGCTTGCTGTGTTTCCAAAGTTCGCCAAAGAGTTCTAAATTTCAGGAAATTATGCTCAGAACAGTCAGTTGATTTCAGAAATAGATTTGTTTCAATATCGGTTAGGAAGAAGAGATTCAAGTTGTTGCAAATATGAGCGGAGCTATGAGTGTTGCTTCGACAAGTGGAGGGAGTGAAGAGGAACAGAAAGGAAAGGCAAGTTTCTCTGTCTTCTACCTGGTTCAACGTAGAATAAGAAGGCTAATGCAAGTGTCCTCTTGGATGAGTACAAGGATATTCAAGATGCTGTGACTCCAAGGACAACAGGTTTCTCCCTTTTCAATTATTTCTATAAAAATTCTGAGAAGCCTATCCCAGTATCAAACCCTTGGACATGTGGTTTAGCTAGATTGCTTGTTCCTGATGTCTTTCTTGATGTAGACCTATTTTTAGACCTAGCCAATCACTATGATGTCCTGACAAAGACCATCAAAAGGGATGATGGCACTGCCCTTCTAATATTAAACAGGAACTCATTCATGCAAGCCTTTGGCTTAT
>MU227529.1:646263-668523 GCA_018584345.1 Thuja plicata | reverse complement strand
TCATTTACATGTCTAATATATCAATTCCATCTTTCAAGCTCTCTAGTTTAAATGCAATTCCTTTTCTAGTTTAAATGCAATTTCCATTCTAGATTAAAAGCATTTGAATTCTAGATTAGGAGTATTTTTTTTCATAGATTAAATGCAATTTGCTTCCATAGAATAGTTACAATTTCAGTTCTAGACTAGTTGCAATTCACTTTCATAGACTAAGAGCAATTTGCTTTGATAGATTAATTGCATTTCAATTCATAGAAAAATGGCAATTTTATCTTTCCTCGTGCTTTAGAAATCCTCCATGTTAGCAATGGTCAGGTTGTTAGCTCTCATTCTAAGAGTAAATTCAACATCCACAACTAATTAGGAGGCAGCAAGTCATTTCAATTGAATTTGCAGGATAAATAATTCATGTTTATCTTTGTGAATTGAACAATTGAGTAAATACTATGTTGAGTTTGTGCCTAATTTAGAAGCCACAATTCAAGCACACACAATACCTCCATCACCCCTTATCCTAATTACGCTTTCATAGTTATGTCCTATCCAAAATTGACCCCTTGGTCTTGATCAAAATTGCAAAACTATTTGTCTAAAGTCTCTTGACATGTCCATTCTTTTGGACCACATACTTTTCATGACATCAGGTCATTATCCTATATGATCTCCAGTACTACTCCATGAGCCTACATTGCTATATTCCTTTTTCCCTAAGCTTGGGTAATCTTGAGGAGACTGTCTTTGAGGGTTGCATTCACCCTCTTCATCAATCATTGCCTATTCATCTCATACATCAGCTTTCTAATCCATCTACAATGTCCTACATCTTAGTAGACATTGGGGGCACACCAATGTTATCTTGCTTGAGATCGAGTAGTCTTTAAAAATTCTAAAAATTGTAAAATCTTTTAAATTCTAAAAATCTCTCGCTTTCCTGCTTTAGTTTTCTCACGTATTCTCTCTTAGTCATTTTCAAGATTTTGCTTGACTTCACATGGATTGAAACTGGTCACACTCGGGTGCATGTTCCTGGTCTAGGGGGCATTGTTCTATCTTTTGGAGTCTATCTCCTCTTGCATCTGTCACTAGTGATTTTCACTGCGTCTGCCTGCCAATGACTCATAGCACTCCGTCTCTCCTTGAGACTCTCTTTTGCATCAGTCACCAGTGGTTCTCACTGAGTCTTCCTACTAATGCCTAGATCTCATCATCATTCTTTATGCTTGAGAATTTCTCTCATGACAGTCACCAGTGGTTCTCATCGAGTCTGCCTACTATCGCTATATTACTAAGATTTCTCCCATTGACTCGCTCTCTGCATGTTTGACTTCGATCCGTTCATTACTTGGGCGCATGACTCCCCACTTTGATCACCTCTTTGGTTTATGCTCGAGTCAGTAATATTGTCAAAGGAAAACTCTCTACTGGCACAAACTGATGTTTCTCAACACCTTAATCAAATAGTGTTTCTCAACACTCTCTTTGGACACATCTGTGTTTTTCAACACACATTGGATATCTCACACATAAACATCTCTCGATAGCAATCAAACACAATCCACTCACAAGCACAATGGTGTTTTTTTAACACCCCAAACATAGGCACATTTTTAAGCCTTGAAACATGCTGAGATATGATTAAATATTTCTTTGTATGTTGTCTGTTCTCATGAATTTCACTAATATTTTCTTTGTCTAATGCTTGTGCGTGTGGTTTCAATAATCCGACAACATTAAATAAACAAGGTGTGTGTGGTAAGAGCTTCTGCATTGAGGTGGAAAAGCCTCACATCCATCGATCTTGTTTATTTGTACACCAAGGGGAGGTTGGAACTACTTCCTTGACTATTATTGCTCTATTTTTTTACTTACGAAATCTTACTATATCAAATTGGAAACAGTGTTCAAGTCACCTTGGCTTTTGTGCCTTGGTGCTTATGTTCGTTTCCTACATTTTATCAGATGAAAGTCATATTCATATTCTTATGGTTGCAGTGGCACCAGTAAGGATTGTATAGACTCTGATGATCCAAAAGTACTTGATGATGATTATACAATGAGTCCAACAACCAAGTCGTAGGGTTGCATTTATCTTAGGCTTGCATTTGCATTGTAGGCTTGCATTCACATTTCAAGCTTGCATAACAATAGTTTTGGAACTCTCTTCATTGTTTTATCATTATTCAAAGGTCCTCATCTTTTATCTTGGCTTCCTCTTAACTACACAAGTGTATGATCCTTTCTCTCTATCTTCAGCTATCTTCTAAATCCATTTTTGTGATCAAAATCAAAATCTGACACTCCTAAGCAGCTCAAAATCACATTTTAAAATTTTGGGATCAACGTGCTTCGACGCTTGTGCAATCAATTTTCTGACATCACTTTCTTGTCAGAATCATCTCTCATCATCATTTTCTCGGCTTCTATAATATTTTCATCAAAGTCAACTCTAGTCAAGTTAACTATGGTCAAACCTACTCAGTAGGACTCCCTGATCGCTCCAAATCAATTTTGTCTTCTCTTGATCTATCTCTGGATCTCTCTAGATCTTCGATCTTATTTCTCTCTGTGATTTCTCACTCCCATCCTCATTATGATGTGTCATCTTTCTCTTTCACTCTCAAGGGGGAAAGATGATTGCATCATTGAATCTTTCACATTATTATTGAATCAGTCTGATCTGAATCAAAAGTCCCCATCACTAGGGGCATCTCATCACTTGGGGCATATTCATTTTTTTGTACCTTATGGTCAAAATTGGATATTCCGTGATCTTGAATCTCTGGGGGCATCTTGATGTCTCGCATATTGTCATCTTGCCATCTATCTTTCTAGGTATCTGAGCAATCTAACTCAGAAAGGATCAAGCTTCATTCTGAAGATGATTCTTGAAATCTCATTAGGTATTGGGGCAATCTAACCCTAATTCCTAAAAGTTATGCTTCATTCTGAAGATGGCTCTCAAAAATCTCTTTAGACCATTATCTAGGCAACCTAACCTGGATCTCAGAAGGCTAATCTTTGTATTGGGGCAATGTAACCCTGATTTTGGAGATAGTCCTAGATCTTCATCAGCTATCAGTGGACATTGGGGCAATCTAACCCCGATTCTGATCTTCTCTCAGTTGATTCTGCTTCTCGATTTGATCAGTGTCTTGGAAATCTAACCTAGACTTCTGAAATCTTCATCTTCACATCAGACTATTCTTTGAATCAATGCACTGCTCGCACATCAATTCAAAGAGGGGAAAACTGTAACACCCCAAAATTGGCACCTTATAATTCCAATCAATTTTGGTGCATTCCTCCAATTTCTCATCATCAAAGTCCTATTGTACTAGGCAATTTCTCTTCCTAATTGACTTTAATTGACTTAGTCTCAAATGCAGAAAACCTAAAATTTGCATAAATTTGACATTATATTTTATTCCTAAATTATCAAGGTTTATTAGCTAAAAATCCCTATGATTAGTTAATTTAATTCTAATGTCCTAAGTGCTTTTAAATTAAATTAATTCCACCGCCTTTAGCTAATATACATCAAAAGGAATTGAATAGTTATTTAATTGATTGAATGGATTATCCTCAAAAAGAATTCCATAATTCTATATGAAAGGTCACTCATGTGGCAATAATGCACTCTTTTAATTAAATAATTCATGCTTTTTTGTCTCAATCTCCATTCCTGAAAATGATGAGGCAACCGTTTCTTTCCAAGAAACTCTTCACCCTCTTTCCATGGCTTTTCTATATATTAGACATCATTTTCTTCATTTGGGAGGATGAATTAGAGAGCATCAAAACTATAGTTAGATTTTACCTTATTGTTATCATGCTTTTAAGCTTTATTTTGCATAATTAGATTACTTTCATTTGGATTAATAACACGTTGATGCTTAATGTAGATTGTTTACATATTTAGTGTCTTAATTTCATCATCTTTTCAAACAGTTCTAGATTAATATTCAATTCAATTCTAGTTTAAAAGCAATTCATTTCTAGATTAATTGCATTTTCCTTTCATATATTAATGGAAATTTGATTATCTCTCATGCTTTAGAAATCCTCCATGTTAGAAATGGTCAAGGTTGTTGGCTCTTGTTCTAAGAGTAAATTCGACATCCCCAACTAATTAGGAGGCAACAAGTTGCTTCAATCAAATTTGCAAGATAAACAATTCATGTTTATCTTTATGAATTGAATGATTGAGTAAGGAATATGTTGAGTTTGTGCCTGATTTAGAGGTCACATTCAAGCACACAACAATTATAGGAGTAACAATAACCATTAAAAGGTCTTACCTCTTAACAATTTCTTTCCAAGTGTCCATGTTTGTTACAAGCATAACAAGTTCTGTTAACTTTCTTGATTTCATTTTTCGGTGGTTCTACTTTAGACTTTGCAAGATTCTCCTCTTTCTTTAATTCTGTAGATACTTCTTGTGCTTTCTTTCTTTCTTTCATTGAATTGATTTCAATTTGAGCTACACTATATCCCATACTAGTGGTGTCACCTTTTAAATTTTGTGCATATAATTGTGATTGAATTAGATCAGAACTTGTGTTTAGTTTATCAATCTTGTCTTTTGCTTCTGTTAGTTCAGATTCTATATTTTTCTTGATGTTTTCTAATTCCAAGATTTTCAAGTTCACTTGCATAAGTTCATCATCTAATTGTTTACTCTCTTTGGTCTTTTCTTCAATGGAAGTTAGGCTATCTATAAGTTTTTCATTCAAATCTTCAATTTTATCTTTCAAAGACATGTTCTCTTCATTTAGCTTCTTGACCATTTTTCCCAAATTATTGGTAGAGCAATCTTTAAGATCTTTCCTTAATTTCTTGATAAGCATTTGAGAGCCATCAAATTTTAGTTTAAGTTCCTCATTTTATTTTTCAAATCTATCAAGATCTTCAAGGGCTTCTTCAAGATTCTTTTTCCAGTGTTTCACTTCTGCTGAGTCCATGATCTCCTCAAGTGGTTAAAATTCTTTGCAGATGACCAGAGCTTTGATACCAATTTTTAGAAACACTGAGAGGGGGGGGGGGGTGAATCAGTGTTTGTCTATTTATTATATTTCATTAACTTTAAACATAAATCAAATATATATGAATTGAAGCTTAACACAAGAACACATAACACATGATATGATTATGGGGAAATCTTGATCAGAGGAAAACCCCGGTGGGAATTAGTACCCACAAATATTGCACTACTATAATGAACCTATTAAAGTTCCTTTTCCCTATTAGGAGCAGTATTTACAATGCAAGTACAATGACCTAGTTAAGGGTCTGACCCTGTTAGGAGTCTTTTACAAATAACCCTATTAGGGGTGAGGACTCACTATCCAAAAAGCTTATTGCTCAATAAGATGAAGGCTACAACCTCCTTGATAATAGATATACACTATATCCAAAAGTGAACTGCTATATGTGACACAATTGTCTGATCAGTTCCAGTTATGCACCGATGCTCTTATTCTCTTAAAGAGATTTATCTCATTCTGACATCTTGTAATATTCTTTTATATCTCTTCTATGCATATTTCTTCAACACTTTTTAATACAACTTGTATGTTATATCTATATGTTCATGCCTAAATAGATGTGACTAGAAACAAGACCTTAGTCGGCGCAAAAAAAATATACACAACACTTCCAAACTAATTAACTTAAGCCTGATTACATGAGTGATTTGAACATGATTATAAACATAATATAATAGGCTCATAGCCTTTACAAAAAAAATGTTATACATTGATCCAAAATTGAGGTCAACTCTGTACTCTATTTCCTGAATTGCTAGAGGTACTTCAACTTGTTGTATCTTATCCATACTGTCTTATCTGATCATGTGTGTCTAGGGTAATCAAAAAACATATCATAGAACTTAAGTCTGAAGGAGCTTAGTCTAAATTAGTCATACGCACATGTGTTAGTGCTCTGATCATCTGCATATCTCTATTCTATTCTATCTTTTATACTTAGTTAATTTTGACTTCAAAGTTTGCTATCAAAACTTCATATGACTTTGTTGCCATAATGACAACACAAAATAAGTCATATTCTCCCTAGGAGTCAACTTTCCAATAGAACATCCAAGAGGAGATTAGCCTATGGGCACCAACTAAAATTCAAAAGTATCATCAATTGGATATAAGGGTAGAAGAGAAGAATAAGAAGAAAGGGGATTCTAGTTTCAATAGTAGCAATAACAATAGAGGTAGAGGAAGAGATCAAAGGGGTCAAAGAGGAGGCTACCAAGGCAGGGGTAGTGAAAAAAGGTCAGAAGGAGAGAATAAGTTGACAGAACAATAGACTGAAAGTAGTTCAAGAGGAGGCTATAAAAGAGGCATGGGTAATCATGGTGGTCCTAACAAAGGAAGAGGAGGTAGGAGTAGTTCTTACTTTGCAACCATGAAGTGTTATTGTTGTGGAAAATTAGGCCATCCAGCCTAAAGATGTCCTAACAAAACTTTTGTAGGAAACAGTGACAAGAGGGTAGCATATGAACATGAGGAAACTTCAAGTGTCAAAACCCCTAAGATTGATCATCTAGATTTAGAGATGGTAGAGAACTTAATGTTCAGGAGAGTATTGATAAGGCAGCCAATTAAGGATGAGCCCAAGCATAGGAGAGCTTTGTTTAGGATAAGATGTAAGATCTTAGGAAAAGTTTGCAAGGTTATAGTGGAGTCTGGTTCCACTGATAATATTATTTTAGAAGAGGCAGTAGTAAAACTCAAGTTGGCTAAAATATCCTATGTAAATCCTTATAAAGTGACATGGCTCAACAAAGGCTAGAGTGTATTGGTTAATGAGCAGACATGGGTTGAATTCTCAATTCCAGGGTATAAGGATAGATTAATTTGTGATATCCTACCAATGGATGCTTTCCATTTGCTAATAGGAAGGCCTTTGCAATTTGATAATGGGGCAATATATGATGGGAAGGAGAACTCCATCACTTTCAAGAAAGGAGGGAAGACTTTCAAAATTCAGTCATTACTAGAGGATGAAGAACCACAAACTAAAAATCCTAATGTCATGCTATGAAGTGGTAAGGAGTTTTTAAATGACATCAAGGATGATGAGGGGGAAGGTTATGCCATTTTCCTAAGACCTAAGGAGGAAGAGAAATCGGTGAAGGAGCCATTACCAACAGAGGTTCAAGAATTGCTTGAGAAGTACAAGGATATTGTGAGTGATGGTACTCCTGCAACCCTACCACCTAAGAGGGTTATAAGTCACCATATAGACTTTGTGCTAGGGTCATATTTTCCCAATAAAGAAGCGTATAAGCTCACTCTTGATCAAAACTTGGAGGTAGCTAGACAAGTACAAGAACTCTTGGATCAAGGCTTGATCAAGAAGAGTATTAACCCTTGTGCAGTCCCAGTTGTTTTGGCATCCAAGCAGGGAGGAAAATGGAGACTTTGCATAGATTCAAGGGCAATAAACAAAATTACTATAAGGTATAGGTTCCCTATACCTAGGATTGAAGATCTTATGGATTGCCTTGGAGGAGAAATGTACTTTACTAAGCTGGACCTGAAGAGTGGTTATCACCAAATCAGGGTGAAGGAAGGTGATGAATGGAAAACGACATTCAAGACCATAGATGGGTTATATGAATGGCTTTTCATGCAATTTGGCCTCTCTAATGCTTTGAGCACATTCACGAGGCTCATGAATGAGGTGCTCAAGGACTTCTTAGTGAAGTTTGTAGTGGTATATCTTGATGATATACAGATATTTAGCAATACAAGAGAGGAGCATATCAGACATGTAGAGGCAATATTGAAAAGGTTGCATGAAGAGAAATTGGCTATTAACCTTGAGAAGTGTGAGTTCTTCAAACAAGAACTAGTCTACTTGGGATTTGTAGTGTCCAAGGGGTCTTTGAAGATGGACAAAGACAATGTTGCTGCTATCCTAAAATGGCCTCCACCTACTATAGACACTGTGGTAAGGAGTTTTCATGGCCTTGCACAATTCTATAGGAAGTTTATTAGGAATTTTAGTGGGGTGTGTGCACCATTAATGGATACTATAAAGGGTGGGGTCAAAACTAAGTTCAGATAGACAATATAAGTAGAGAAAGCCTTTGAGTAGTTGAAGAAACAAGTGGCTACCCAACCAATCCTACAGTTGCCAAGCTTTGAGAAGTTGTTTACCATTGAATGTGATGCTAGTGGAATGGCAGTAGGAGGGGTATTGAGTCAATAAGGTAGGCCTATTACCTTTTTTAGTGAGAAATTGAATGAGGCTAAGAATAAATACTCTTCTTATGATTTGGAACTATATGCTCTAGTTCAATATTGAAGAAAATGGAGGCATTATCTTTTGCCTAAAGAATTTGTTGTGTTCACAGAAAATTAGGCTCTTAATTACACTAACACAAAAGAGAAGCTAAGCAATAGGAATTTGAAGTGGATGGAGTACTTGCAGGCATTCACTTTTACTATAAAGCACAAGAAGGATCAACTTAATAAGGTTGCAAATGCCTTAAGTAGAAGATTGTTGACAGTGCAAGAAGTCCAATTGAATAGCATTAGGATTGATAGTTTCAGAGATCTCTACAAAGAAGATGAAGATTTTGGTGAAGCCTATAAGGTATGTGTTTATTTTGAAAATCAATTTCATAGCAAGTTCTCTGATTTTACTTTATAAAATGGATTTTTGTTCAAGGGAATTCAATTGTACATACCTAAAGGGTTAATGAGGATGAATCTCATACAAGAGAAATATAATGGATCTCTAAGTGGTCATTTTGGTAAGGAAAAGACCTTGGAACTAGTCCAAAGGTTCTACCATTGGCCAAAGTTGGTGAAAGATGTCACCAAGTATGTGGAGCAGTGTGTTGTTTTCATGAAGGAAAAATGAGGAATGAGTAATGCAGGGTTGTATCAGCCTCTACCAATCCCTAAAAGGCCATGGGAGTGTGTGAGTATGGATTTTATTGTGGGCTTACCCAAAACTAAACATGGGTATGATAGAATTTATGTAGTTGTTGATAGATTTAGTGAAATGGGACATTTCATTCCATGCAAGACTACTAATGATGCTAGTCACATAGCCTATTTGATTTTTAAAGAGATTGTGAGGATTCATGGTCTTCCTCTAAGTATAGTATCAGATAGGGATGTAAGATTTATGAGCCATTTTTGGAGGACATTATGGACCAGATTGGGCACCAATCTATCATTTGGTTCATCTTACCACCCTCAGACTGATGGGTAAACTAAGGTGGTAAATATGGTGTTGGGTAACCTTTTGAGGTTCCTAACTAAGGAGTATGGGAAGACTTGGGATGTGGTCATTCCCCAAGTAGAATATGCTTATAATGAAAATAAGAATAGGATGATAGGAAAGATCCCATTTGAAGTGGTTTATGGGATGCACCCAAGGGGTGTTTGTGAAGTCAGAGATCTTGGAGGTATGGAGTATAGAAGTGGGCATGCAGAGGACTTCACCCATACCATGAAGGAGATCCAAGACCAAGTAAAGAAGCGAATCCAAGATAGTCAACAGAAGTTGAAGACCAAAGTGGATGAAAAGAAAAGAGAAGTATAGTTTGAGGTGGGTGCCTATGTAATGGTTCACTTGAACAAATCAAGGCTACAGAAGGGTGTCCCTCCCAAGCTTCAGATGAAAAGGGTGGGACCTTACAAAATCTTGGACAAATATGGGGCTAATGCCTATAAAATTGTTTTACTAGTTGACTTGAGTATATTTCCAGTGTTCAATGTGCAAGACTTAATCTAGTTCAGAGGGAAGGTAGATGAGATTAGTCAGAGCAGTCAAGGAATCAGTAAAGATGTTGAGGCTAATGTATTACCTCCTAAACCATAGATGGTGGCTGAAAAAGTGTTGGACTCCCGGGTTAAGAAGACTACCAGACATAAATTTTACATGAACCACCTAATTCAGTGGAAGAATAGACTAGAGTCAGAGGCCTCCTGGATTGCAGAGGCAAAATTCAAGAAGGTTGGCATCTCAGAGGATCTCTTGTCCACAGGAGTGACATATCTTTTCCTTTTTGGGGGAGTATGGTGTAGGAGCACCTAGGTAGGATAAATGCTACAATGTAACCTATGGATTCTTCTATTTTTTTTTCTTGTATTGGTTCTAGATAGACCACTAGGTGAATAAAGGGACTAAGAGTCCTAGTGTGTAGAGTGCTAAGTAGGAGGATGTCTTGTTAGGTACTTAGAGACTTTTGTGTCCATTTAGGTCCAATAGGGTGTAAATGCTTATCAAATATGCATTCTGAGAAGAAGTTTCAACACAGAAGAGATCAGATTTTTGCAGAATAAGAATCAAATTTGGACAGAATGAATATTAGAGAATAGGATCAGATTTTCATATAAGGTTGAGACAAAATGCACATATATTTTATTTGTAAAATCAGATTTATTGGAGCTTTCTCGAAGGTTTTTTGAGCAGAGAATATGATCAAATTTTAAAGATATTTTGCAAATGAAATCAGATTTGAAAAGCTTCTCAGTGACAAAATAAACACAGTCAAATTTGCAGAGGATAAGTTCATTCTTTGAAAAGATAAATGGAGTCTGATCTTTTCATGCATATATCATATTTTTGAAGACTTTGAAAACAAGAAAGAATCAGATTTTAGAGATCACCGATGATAAACAGATGCAAGGGATAAAAGGTAAAATGAGTTTCAGATTTTTTTGGAGGAATGAGAGAAGATTAGATTTTCAGAAGGGGGACAAGTGTGAATTACTCTGAAATATTAGTTTTTCTTAGGTTCTATTTATTCTCTTCTCTTTTCTGTTTTGATGGTTCTGATTCAGGTTCTTGTTCTGGTTCCTGGTCTTGTCCTGGTTCCTTTCTTTGCTTGGTTTAGTACAAGTTGCCATCGGTTTGAAGATTTCTATTTGTAAAGCATACTTCTTTTTCATGCTTAGTTCTTGAGTTTAATGTATGGATATCTAGAAATAATTTGGAGTAATGAGAATACAATGCAATTCCTATTCATTACTGTCTTGTCTCTTTTGACCGTGTTTATGCTCTAGTATAGTTCATTTTTAAGGCATCTAAAATATACCTACTACAAGGTAGTGTGTCTAATAATTTGTGAGTCTTTCTCAAGGAGAGAGTTAAATTTTGTGAATGGTTTAAGAGATCAGGACATGGTTATGAAGATTTGATGAAGAAGTATTGAGTTGAGTAGATTTTTTGTAAGGCATTCAATCTGGATTGTATGAAGTTTGTAAGGCATTCTTCAGTATTGCATTAGTTTATTATTGTTGACATATGTTTTCATTGACTCTTTTCCCAAGGAATAGGCACTAATCTAGAGTTTGCTGAATAGGTGTTTTCTCCATTCAGTTATACACAAATTAATCAATTTCATCTAGTTTTTAGAACAAATGAGCTGAACTCATTAAGGACTCATATCAGTAGGATAGTGTCCATTTTAGTGATTCCTTAGAGAGTGAATCAATTAGGTTACCCCTCCTGAAATCAAAAGGAAGAAGGATGAAAGTTCTTGTCTCATTGGTTCATGTTATCAAAAGCATAGCCTGGCTTATAATCCTCTGTTTCAGATCAATCATTGCAATCTCTAAAGTATTCTATAAGTTGTTACAGTGAATTTTTAGGTGCATATCTAGTGAATGAAATAATCCACCAAATACATAGGTTGAAGTGTCAGTAATGTTTAATAGGTAATACATGCCTGAGTCTATGGAGTTAAAAAATGAAGGAGGTGATAATAGGTATCCCCAGTGTTATCAAAAACCTCATCAATTAGCCTTTCTCTTGCCTAAAAGAGGTTGCATTCAAGTATATAAGGTATATTGTCATCATTAGGTAAGTGTTGCAAGAAAAAGAGCTAACAAATTGGTGACTCCGCTGGGGATTCAAACAAGATAGAAAGTTTAAAGCTTTGTTGAGTCATCCCAGGGTCTGGTTAAGAGAGACAGTTATAGAATCTGGATTTCAAAAGAAAGGATATATTCCTTATGATTTATAAAGTGAGTCAAGTCTGTCTGTTGTTTGCTGCAAAGTGTCTCAAAGTTTTTAGTTTCTCCAAGATGGTATCAAAAGGATCTCACTACTGGTGAGTGGTGACTCTGAGTTCTCTGATTTGCACCAGTTTGCATGTTAAAGAAAGATTACAAAGAAGGTGAACTTGCAGTGACAGTGACAACATATATTCTACATGTTTTGAAACTGATTTAAAGGTGTTTTCAAAGCACACATTCTTGTAGCAGCTCAAGTACATCCAGGTATTTCACAAATTTTTAATAGTTTTCCTTATCAAGTGATTGCATCACTAAAGAAAAAAGGAATCAGTTGGAAAAGAGGTTTACATATTTCAATTTTTTACTTGCATTTTTGTAAAATCTGAATGAGATATGTAAAAAATGTTGACTACTAAGATGTTACAATCTAGTGATTGGAGGGGTAGTAATTTGTTTGGAGCAATTAGTTTTGAGGGTATCCTTGGATATCCAAATAATATTCGATCAAAGGTTAGGGAGTGTTTGCCAAAGTTTACTGGTTTTGGTGAACAATTAGCTGAAGATCATTTAGAGAATTTTGCTGACCTAATAGACAGCCATAACATTTCACATGAGGATTTATTGATGAAACTTTTTGTAATATCCTTAGTTGATATTGCAAGAGACTAGTTTAGAGATTTACCTCATGGCTCAATAGAATCCATGGAAGCATTAGAGGCTTGTTTTATTAAAATATTTAGTGATATTGAGTAGCTTAGTGATGCAGAGTAGTATGAGGATAAAAAGCATAGTGATGAACATGACATATCTGAATTAAAAGATCCTATATCAAAGTTTGATTTTATCAAAGCAGAGATAGATATGTTAAGACAAAGACTTCAAGAAAGCATGGTGTTACTTTTGCAAAGACACATGAGCAGAGAGGAAGGAGAATCACCAAGTGATTTCCACATAAGATTTGCTGGTAAGCTAAAAGGCTACGGTATCATTTTGTGTCCTTAGGAGTATTTATGGGTTGAGTTATTTGTTCAAATTTGTTTCCCTCATACATGTAAGTTATCAATTTCTCAGAGGGTAGAGTATATTCAGCAAGTTATAGAATGGATAAAAGGTTTAGAGAACATTGCTTCTAAAGATATATCAGATGTTGAAAATAATGATAGTAAATCTGAATCTTTTGAGATTATTGAAGAATCTAATGATAAATCTGACAGTGAATCTGAATTTAATGATATTGAAAGTGATGAATTTATGTTTAGTAATGATGAAGAGTCTATTGTTGGTGAAGATATTGCTGATTATGATATTGATATAAAGCTTTATGAGTAGCAAGACAATGAGAAAGATATATACAACCAACAAGAAGACAACTATGATGCAGACATGAGTGTTTGTAGTGAGGACCTTACACAAGAAGATATGATTTCAGAGGTTTCAATACAAGACTCCAACCAAGAAGAAATTTGCAACATCATACAAGAAGGTAATGAGGTAATGGATGTAAATGATGACAATGATTCACTGCATAGTGAAGATATTTTAGAATTATTATCGTATGAATATCTCAGATTTTCAAAGAATGATAGACTTCAATTTCAACATTTCACACATTGAATTTGACAAGGAATATGTATCAGATGTTCAGAGCTGTGATACTAATATTTCTCATTTTCCTTCCACTTCTTTTTCACAAGGTTACAGCATAATTCATTTTGATTTATTAGATTATGATGTTTTCAATGTGGTTTCAGATTCAGTAGATGCAGAAAATCTAAATATGGAGTTAAGTACTGATTTGGATAACAATGAGGATTTTGAATCTTGTTTTGATTTTAAATCTACCTTTGAACCATTAAATGATGGTCAATCAGTGGCTCAAGTTTCATTGGAAAACATTCAATGTATTGGTATTTTCCCTCACACCCACCACTTTGCTTTGAGTTTGTTTGATGATGATAAGCTACAAAGTGCTCCTGTTTTTGATGAAGAGGTTATTGCTCCATGTCGTAAGTTTGATTATATGCAAGGTGATGAGTCTTCTCTGAATTTGTATGATATGCAAGTGATGGATGTGAATGAATTTACTAATGCCTATCCAAGAAATATGATAGAGGTTGAGTATCCCTCCTTTCAGTTGAAGGGTGAATTTTTAAGCTGTGGTTTACAAATCAAAGATGATAAATGTTGCAGATATCAAACTATGTTCTTATTTAATGAATGTAACATGTATATGCCACACAATTTTTATCATGATAATCTGCCTAATAGTTATGAAAGCTCATATGAAGAGTATGCAGATTTTTTTTCATGTGATGAGTTAATACAGAGTGGCAGTATTTTTGATCAGACACATGGAAAAAAGAGTTTCAGTTTACCTTCGATATATGGAGATGAAAATCAGATTTATGACAGAGGTAAGAGTTGATCTCAGTTTTGGGGCTTTGGGCCTCTTGTAGATACTGAACATATTGTACAGTTGCTTTCCCTTTCAGTTGTGTGTTTTCTTTCAGTAAGAGGTTTCCCCCATTTTTTAAAAAGTTTTGAGAGGTGAAAGTGAAAAGAGATAAAATCTGATTTGAAGTTTTGGGGTGGTCTGCTACTCTAGAGATCTGTGGTTATTGGTATAAAATTGAATTTAACCATCCTCAGTCAGAGCCACTATTGGTGCTCCCAAATTTGGCACAAATTTGGAGTGACCATGTTGAATTTTTAGATAAGCTAGGTAAGTACCCTTGAAAATTAGTGTGAGAAGGCTTAGTTTGAGTGCTTGAAAAAGATGCCCTGGTGATTTTCATCAGATATTACTTGGGAAGAAGGTTCAGTACCTTTCATTTCACATATAAAGTGGGTTCCAACTCCTAAATTTCAAATCTGACATGTTTAGGGAGTAGTCATTTTGAGGTGGTTTCCTAAAACTGCATTCTTTGCTAAGTGTCATTTTGCTGTCCAGGGCCTAGTTTGCTTCTGAATATCTTGCACCCTATTGAGTTTCATAAGCCATCACTTTGGAAATGTGTTACATGCATATTAGAGAACTTATTTTTTTGATCTCAGGTCATTATCAATCTATTTGATAAGTTTCCATATTACCCAAAGTTGGTTTCTCAGAGTTGTTTGCATCTTTGTTCTGCTCAGAAATCTGAATAGCCCAATTTGACTGGTTATAACTTTTGACCAGTTGATTCAATTAAAAAAAATCCTTTTGTACTATGTTCCAGTGGTCACATAATTTATATATTTCAGTTTCCAGATCATGATGAATCCATTTGAGCAATTTGCCAATCTGATTCTGTTGGCATTCAGTTAAGTTTCCAAAAGTTGTTGAATGCAGATTTCTGAATACCTTACTTTGAAGGCCTGCATCTTTGATCAAATGGATAGTTATTACATCATGGTGTGTTCCCAGGTATTGTAAGAATGACAATGAACCAATATTGCCAGTTTGCAAATCCCTATGAAATCAGATGAAATTTTTTTTAGAGTCATTCTGTTTGCAAATAATTCTGATTTCCTGAGTATTTAAGTGCAGAATTACTAAGTTGTCCACTTTGGGGTCTTGAAAATGTGTACCCGAATGAACATTTTGGATAATTGAGCTGTCCCTTGTATTGCAAACATAAGAGTGTACTCACCTAAGGATTTATAGATTCTTGCCAATCCAGTTATTCACTTTGCCAGAGCCTTTCCATTTCCAATTTATTAAAGTTTCACTGAAAATGTTGAATTCATAATTAAATGACATAATTTGTGGTTTCCCTATTTGCACCCAGTTCAACGTCAGACATAATTGAAGGATGTTCTACATTATAGAACTAGAAGTGAACTTCTCTGTAGATTTTTAGACTTTGGTCAATCCAGTTGATCACTTTCCCATGCTATTTCCAAACCTAATTTTTGCATATTCACCGAGTTTAAAACCAGAAATGTATTAAGGTGCTAACTTTGCAGATTTGTATCAGTTGAATGGTTTGCTTTCAGAGGAAGATAGTTGAGGATTCATGTTCCATGTATGACATTGATTCCATGATCAAAGGTTCAGAATATGAAGATTTATTTTGATGACTTTATGAATTCAGTATCAAAGGTGTTTTGTGCGGATTGACAGTAGATAATAGAATCAAATTTACAGAATGGTCATTTTGCAAGAGTGATAACTTTTGGTCTGACTGTTGTTTTGAAGAAATGATTATGGGACCTTTCTCTTTGTATATGAGTTTACTACCCGAATCAGTGGTTGAGTCTCACAATGTGTTTTGATATCTTTGTAGAAGTGATTCTGAGGGTGGTTTGCGTACATTTCTACAAGTGCATTTTCAGCTTTATGAAAAAGATCAACTGGGGATTTTAAAGTGTTTTGTTTTTTGAGGGCATCATGGATGTATTTATTTTGCAAGGTGATTGTTGACATATTAGTCTCTGAGTTCATCAAATCCTAAGGATGAAGATTTTCAAATGGATCCTTCCCAAGCCAAAGAAGTTTAAATCAGAATTACTCATCCTTTGTTTTGTTTTTATCCATGGAAGTGGAATATCAGGATTTACAGATAATGATTTCATGAGGGCTAAGTGTTAAGCATCCAAAGTATAATTTTTGATGTTAAGGGAAATAGAATAAGAGCACACCATAGGGCTCGTGAGGTTTCCTCCCTCCATATACATTGCAGTTGCAAATCAACTCACTCGAAGAGGTCTTTTCAAAGAGTAATTCACCTACATAAGTCTATGCATTCAAACATTAAAGGGAATCCATGCTGATTTTGGGAAAGACTTAAACATTTCATGCCAATGAGAAAATCCAAAGACATGTTGAGTAGAAATATGAGGAGAGGCCAGTGCATACCAAAGACATTTTAAAAGTGTTTGAAGCAAATGCCATTGGATGATGTTAAAACAAAGAATGAAAGGCTGCAAAGTGGAGAACATTGAAGGAGACCATGCATTAGAAGAGAGTGCTGCACAGATTTGAGAAGAAGAAGCCACACATTGAATAAAGAAACAAAGTTTTAAAAAGAAAAAACACGGATTTGTAGAAACAAAAAACATAGTCATATTGCGGGGGCCATAACTTTTTATTCAACCATTGGATTTTGCTCAATTTTGGATATCATGTCAAAAATCTAATTCTCCATATTCTCACTAAAGTGATTTTCAAAATTCTTCCTATTTTGTGAGATACAGTCGCCTGTGTGCAGCACTATCTAAATTGCCCATAAAAAAACTCAAAGGGATATTATCCCACATTTGCTGGGCAATGGCATTTTTTATCATTTCTATACTAAAATGCACACTTTATCAAATAAGAAAGAGAGCCCAGAGGCTCTTGGTGGGCCCTTGAGTGCTGGAGTTTGAAATACATGGTGGAACCTTGTATTTTAAACCAAATTTTGAAAATGCCTTAAAAACTGCATGGAAGTTTATCCCACATGCACCCTGCAAGAGAATTTTGAAATATTTATAAGCGAAAACAAGAACACATAAAATGTGAAGCAAAGAGGAAGCTATCCACGTACATGCCTAGGCTGGAGTGCCTCAATTTCCATGCCCAAAGTTGAAGGTAAGTAAATTTTGTAGAAGTGATGATGTGGCAGTAACATGGCAAAGGTGGACACGTGGCATCTGGTCATGAAGTCGGGAGAAGGATTGGAGATAACCCCCAGGATTTAGAGACTATGAGACTAACCACCAAGTTAACCACCAGATGCAGTCGCACAGTCGGGAGATGCTAGAGATAGCTGCTGAGACTTGGTGACTGATTGGTAGCGGTTAGTCGCGAGGTCACAAGATGGAGAAGATAACCACCACAATGAGGAGATAACCGACAGTCGCGTGGTCGTCGAATGAAAGTTAGCCACCAGATGCTAGTCGCCAGGTCACAGAAGGTTTGTGTTTGAGTTAAAATGATTCAGAGGAAAGGAGGCTTAGGGTAGTCGCATGGTCGCCAGTTGAAAATGTTAAGTGGAAATTGATTTAGAGACTATGAGACTGATGCTAGTCTCCATGTCTCCAAATTAGACCATGGTTAGACAAATTTCTCAGAGAATTGGAGACAAAGAGAAAAAGTTACCCAAGGTTAAAGCACAGTCAAAAAGTAGTTTAGAACAGCCAGCCAACATATGCCACATGTCAATTTATGGTGAAGTCTGGGAAAATTGCAGAAAATTGAGAGTTTCAAAGACATTGAAATGTGCACAGGTTAATTTTTTAATCTTTTATTGTAAATTCTTATCAAATATGCATTCTGAGAAGATGTTTCAACATAGGAGAAATCAGATTTTTGTAGAATAAGAATCAGATTTGGAAAGAATGAAGATCAGAGAATAGGATTAGATTTGCATATAAGGTTGAGATAAAATGCACATATATTTTATTTGCAAAATCAGATTTACTGGAGCTTTCCCGAAGGTTTTTTGAGCAGAGAATATGATCAGATTTTAAAGATATTTTGCGAATGAAATCAGATTTGAAAAGCTTCTCAGTGAAAAAAAAAAGGCAGTAAAATTTGTAGAGGATAAGTTCAGTCTTTGAAAAGATAAATGGAGTCAGATGTTTGCATACATATATCAGATTTTTGAAGACTTTCAAAACAAGAAAGAATAAGATTTTAGAGATCACCGATGATAAACAGATGCAAGGGATAAAAGGTAAAATGAGTTTTAGATATTTTTGTAGGAATGAGAGAAGATCAGATTTTTGGAAGGGGGACAGGTGTGAATTACTCTGAAATATTAGGGTTTCTTAGGTTCTATTTATTCTCTTCTCTTTTCTATTTTGATGGTTCTGATTTAGGTTCTTGTTCAGGTTCCTGTGGAGGTTCCTGGTCTTGTCCTTGTTCCTGTCTTTGCTTGGTTCAGTACAATTTACCATTAGTTTGAAGATTTCTATTTGTAAAGCATACTTCTTTTTCATGCTTAGTTCTTGAGTTTAATGTCTAGATATCTAGAAACAATTTGGAGTAATGAGAATAGAGTGTAGTTCCTATTCATTACTGTCTTGTCTCTTTTGACTGTGTTTATGCTCTAGTATAGTTCATTTGTAAGGCATCTAAAATATACCTACTACAAGGTAGTGTGTCTAATCATTTGTGAGTCTTTCTCAAGGAGAGATTTAAATTTTGTGAATGGTTTCAGAGAGCAGGACATGGTTATGAAGATTTGATGAAGAAGTATTGAGTTGAGTAGATTGTTTGTAAGGCATTCAATCTGGAATGTATGAAGTTTGTAAGGCATTTTTTAGTATTGCATTAGTTTATTATTGTTGACATATGTTTTCTCCATTCAATTATACACAAATTAATCAATTTCATCTAGTTTTTAGAACAAATGAGTTGAACTCATTAAGGACTCATATCAGCAGGATAGTGTCCATTTTAGTGATTCCTTAGAGAGTGAATCAATTAGGTTACCCCTCGTGAAATCAAAAGGAAGAAGGATGAAAGTCCTTGTCTCATTGGTTCATGTTGTCAAAACCATAGCCTAGCTTATAATCCTCTGTTTCAGATCAATCATTGCAATATCTAAAGTATTCTATAAGTTGTTACAGTGAGGTTTTAGGTGTATAGCCAGTGAATGAAATTATCCACCAAATACATAGGCTGAAGTATCAGTAATCTTTAATAGGTAATACCTGCCTGAGTCTGTGGAGCTCAAAAATGAAGGAGGTGATAATAGGTATC
Organism: Thuja plicata; assembly: GCA_018584345.1. Taxonomy (NCBI): domain Eukaryota; kingdom Viridiplantae; phylum Streptophyta; class Pinopsida; order Cupressales; family Cupressaceae; genus Thuja; species Thuja plicata. The sequence goes on along the minus strand of MU227529.1, from coordinate 648,858 downwards.
CCCTGTGTTATCAAAAACCTCAGCAATTAGCCTTTCTCTTGCCTAAAAGAGGTTGCATTCAAGTATATAAGGTATACTATCATCATTAGGTAAGTGTTGCAAGAAAAAGATCTAACAAGTCCTAAGGAGAATAGGGTTAGTGAAAGAACCCTATTGGGTCAGTGGAGTGACCTAGGAGCCCCTAGAGGAAACCAAGGATAAGCAAGACTAGTGCTACATCATTTAGGCTTGACAAGAGTATTGAGAATCAAAAGCTAGAAGTTCAGATATTCTATGAGTAGTATAAAGAAGCTAGAATAAATATGAGACAACGATTAGATGAAAGAAAGATTATGGCATATCGCTATAATGAAACAGATTACCATGAAGAATAGATACCAGATCTATTTGAGTCTTCAGGTTCTACTACAAGAAAAGCATCAGACACATTAGAAGAAAGAATCAAAAACTTAAATGAAATCAATAACCATCTGGGTGGACAAATGAAATCTCTGCAAATCAATTAAGAGACATAGATGGTAAGAATGATTGATGTCATGAACAATGCTAGACAAGATGAGAAAGAAAGAACACTAGCTATTGATGATAGAAGGAAGATTACTGAAAAGCTACAAGAGAAAGAGTCAAAAATACAAAGACTTATAGAACATCATCATGAGATTACAAATCAGATTATTCTTATGAGTCAAGAGGAAAACATAATGAATACTAAACTCATTGAAAGAATAGAAGCTATCAGTGAGATAAGGGAAGAAAATGAAAAGCTAAAACAAGAAGTAAGAATTCAACAACAACATAATGAAATAATCAAGAGAGCTGAAGAAAGCAATAAAAGGATGGATGATTTTCTTGATAGACAAAGGAGAGCCAACAACAACACTGGACTAGGTTATATCGATAATGGAGAATCACCCAATCAAGTTGATCCAAAGAATGTCTATGCAAATCCAAGACCCAGAAAGCTAACATGCAATCACTATGGAAGACAAGGCCATACATCAAATGTTTGTAGGGGAAAAATGAAAGGTATTCCTAAATCTACATCTTCATTCATAGGAATTTGTTATAAATGTAACAATAAAGGACATAAAGCATATGAATGTAAATATGAGGTGAAACAACCTAAGAAGGACACCTACATGGACAAATACTATCCTACTTGCAAAATACATGGGCACACATCTCTTGAATGCTGGAAAAAGAAAAAGCAAGCATGGAAGCCGAAAGGTCAAGAATCTGCCTATCAACCAAAAAGAGTTGGTAACCAGTACATTTGGCACTACAACAATTGGGAAAATTGTACAACATGTGGAAGATTTGGTCACATAGCTGCTGTGAGGCCTACCCCAGCATGACATATATTAGCACTATCTTTCACTTGTATGTTCTCTTGTCGAAACTAATTTTGCTATAGTCAGACTTTTGGTACACATGTAATACCTTAGGGATATGTTGAAACCTTTGATTGTATACAACACCTAATTATGTAATTAGGGAATTTATTAGATACTTTGTGTGAGTGATATAGATTTATGTTTAAAACTTAGTTTTGATGGTTTTGTATATTGGATTAGTATGTGGATGTTAGATGTAATCAAGATTCATATTTATTAAGAGTTATGTTCATGCATATAGATTAGATGTAGATATTGTTTAAAGTTCAATGAATCATTGATGTAAATGTGAGTGAATGTGTGTTCAATTTATATTATTGTATCTTGATGTTTAAATGTTGATTTATTGGACCTACTGATGTGTGCAATGAGTGTGCAGGAAAAGTTGACCATGGTACTAATCGGGGATTTAGAAATGGACCTATGTGAAAACCGTGATGCTAAGGTCCTATCTATAAAAAGAGACATGGACCTCATTGTAATGTATTTTATTCATAAAATTGTTGTGTATGACTATATTTTATTTATTTAAGTAAATGTGTAATAATTCATGCTCATGTGAAATTGTTGTGTCACTTGACACATGTGCACCTTGTGTGTTGGCATGGCTAGTGAATGTGACTAGCATAGGCTTAACTTTACCCAAGAGTTACCTAGTATGGTCCCAATCCTTACCCTTAGGTTTAGGAAGATAAGATTGAGATAAGATTAAGTCAAGAGAGATTAGATTGAGTCTTGAAGGTTGGATTTTCGAGAGTTAACCTTGGGAGGAGTTTAGGAAGGTCATTTGGGATCCTAGGGAGTAACTAGGGTCAAAACTAATTACCCCACTTGGTACCTTAGAGGTTAGGGGTCATTTTCAGCCCATTAAGAGTCTTGAAACTCATTTATGACTCCCCTAAAGTCTCCATTTTGGGAAGTGGAGAATTTGGAGAGTTGGAAGACTTTGGTTAAGCCATCCCTTCTTTTCTTGCAAATATTTAATTCCATTTATGAAGAAGGCAAGTGGGGAGAGTAGATGGATTAGAGTCTTCCCTCCATTTATGACTCCTGATATTTTAGGAATAATGCCTTTATAAGGAAGGGTTTAGAGGGAGTTTGGGTACACACCCACTCTCTACTTTTAGAGACAGATTCATTTTTGTAGGAGTAAGTCTTGAGAAGAGGAAGGATGAGAAGGAGAAGCTCTTCACAAAACACC
>MU227529.1:635807-645900 GCA_018584345.1 Thuja plicata | reverse complement strand
GATGCCAAGCATGCCTAAGGGAATTTGGGGGTGATAAGGAGAAGTTAGATGGCTAAAGGCCATGGCTTGAACCTTGTGAAGGTTGGTTGTTTAAATTCGTGTGTGACTTAATTACAGTTTATTATGCGTTGGCTTCTCCTCCTAGGCTAGTACACTATCACCCCACTTTTGGACAAGGTTTCTTGGAGACCTCCTTCTTGTTAAACCTTGGAAGGAAATTTCTTGATAAAATTTTTTTTGTTGGTTTCAATTGTGAATACTTGTTTTTATGTATGTCTCCTATTCATTTCTGGATCCCCTAGCTTGGGGGTGGCCTTGTAAAGGCCTAGGTTGGGAGGTGAGCCTCCATGGTCAACCAAAGATTTTTATGCAGGTTCAGTTTGAAGCTTTTGGAAGGCTTGTATTGGTGTTCTTTTGGGAGACCACATCTGGTGGTCTTGTGATCCATCCTTATATATGAGCTTGTTTTTAAGCCCAAAATGTTTATTATGAAGTCTTGTAAAGTTATTTTGAGTAAGAGGGATTTGTGTTAAAGCAATCCTATTTTTTGTAAGTTCTAAATCAACTATGTTATAGAGTGGTATTTATGTGAATTCAAAAGAGAGATTTTTTTATCTATGTTGTTTAAATAATATTGGTGGTTAAATTATTATTTTTCTGGTTGAATAAAGTTGATTAGATCAAGCTCAAAGAAAATAATGTGTTTAATAGATTAAGGTTCAAATAAGCCTTATTCCTAATTTATGTTTGTGTTTATTCGATTTAAAGATAGTTTTATGCCATTAATAAGGAGGCAAAGTTATTTACATTAAGGGAGAAATTGTAACTATCTTCTTTAAAAGTCATAGAATACTTAGATTTAGGAAAGTTATTATGAAAGGGTTTCAATCTATTTAAATTGTAAACTTCTTGCTTTGAAGACACTTGTAAAATTAGAGTATGTTCATTTCTATTAATAAAATTAGAGTATGTTCATTTCTATTAATAAAATAAGTGTTTGGACCCTTATTTAAAAAGATGGTTATACACTAAAAGAGATTTATGGTTGTTTTATTTAGGAAAGAAAATACTAAACCTCATATAATAAATATATCATGTTTAAAATGAAAATTTTAAGTTCATTAGGTTTAGGTTTGAGTGCCCAAAGTTTGGGGCATGACAGCTACAAATTGTATGAGACAATGGACTAGAAATTCTAGAGGCTGGACTAACCCAGTAATGGCATGTTTACATTGTCATAAAGTTGGTCATCTCAAGAAAGACTGCAAAGACTGAATAACAGAGACCATCTCCTTTGCCAATGGAAACACCATTGAAGACATCATGAAGATGAGAAACAAAATGTGGAGGAAAGCCACAAACACTGATGAAACTGGACCGTGCAATGCAATTGGTGACACCTTATCCAATGGATCTAGTGACATCACCAACCCCACCTAAGAAGAACAAGTAAGTATGGAATTGCATTATACCAAGTTATATTTCACATCAGTTCCATTATACATAGTTAATATACAAAATCTACATGATTAAAGATGCACTATGGTATTACTTGTTATGATTTTGTGAAAAAAAATTCATAGGTTAATACATACCAAAATGCATCATTATACATACAAAGCTAAGTTTCCTACACTTACCAAAAATCATCGGTTAACATATAAAAGCTAAAGTTTCTAGTGTAAATTGAGATCCATCGGTAATCATGTGATTTTACAAAGTTGTCTTCACCATACACCGAAATCCATCAGTGAATGAAACAAGTTAAACAACTTCCCCAAGCATCACGTTATCACCAAAAGAGAAGTTAGTGTATCACCCGATGACTCCATCTTCACACACCGAGGAGTGGTTGAGAATTAATGACTTGACTTAGGGAAAAGTCTATAAATAGATGTTGGAAGGGTTTCATTATTCACCAAGTAATTAGAGTGAAGCGACAAGAGTGAAACCAAAGCACGAAGAAACAACAATGCAGAGTGACTACAACCCAATTCACAACACTCCAAGTAGATCACTTATAGCTATAGAGGTGAAAAGTAAGTACCAGCATATACTGAGAACTATGTTTATCATTTGTGGAAAAGCCCTAATTTTAGAATCAATGGCAATTACATCAAGAAATGCTAAGCTCAAGAGTGTTAAGAAGAACAAGATCAATCTTATCAAGAACTCAACCTGTGAGGAACCACATTATAAGATATGTCTAGAGGTTTCCTCACAACCCAACAATGTTGGAGCATTATCTAGAATACCAGTTAGGGTTTTTCTCATCAAAGATGTGCGAGCATATATTCACTGCAAGATTGCAGAAATTGGAGACCTGGAAGTTGAACAAGCTTTCAAGAAGGTTTGCAATGATGATGACACTATCAAGGAAGAACACAAGCACATCAAGGTAAAAGGGATCACAAATTTCCTATGGTTCCCAACAGAATTCAAGACCAAATGGATTTAGTTAGTACTAAGTAGGATACATGACTGAAAGTTATGGATGGATGAGCCTAAACCAATAACAAGAGATGTTATACATGTTGTCATTGCTTATCCAATAACTGATAAGGTAAAGGCATTGAAGCACCCACCTAAATCTTACATTGAGAAGAACACAAGAGCTAAATGCGATGCAAGAGGACTTAAGGTATCCACCATCACCGATGATGAACTAAAATTTGGAACATGTGTCTTAGGATACAAGTTCTTTCAAGCTAGCAAGATGAACAACATTGCATTCATAGTAGTGGATACAACATAAAAGATTGTCAAGAAGGGAATCTAGTTGGATCTGTCAGAACTTCTACTCAAGTAGTTAGAAGAGAACTTGAAGACAATAAGAAATGCAAAGTCAAATTCATGTAAGTTTGGTTCACTTATCATGTGCATATTGTTCTATTTCCAAGAATCTTTCCCATCTATAGGAAATGTGCAATGGGACACTATAAGACCAGTGACCATATAGATTAGTGAGTTTATAAAATTACTAGGAGATAATTTTGAGTCAGTAATGGATGGATACTTTGCTGGATTCAAGGATAGAATGCAAAAGAGAGTAAGGATCCGAGAACAGATAATTGAAAAGTTCAATACTGATATATGTTTCATGGTAGACACTGACTATAAATACATCAATCCAACTATACCAAGGAAAACATGGCTATCTCCACTTGACTATGAGGTAAACATAGATCAATAATCTAATGCATTTGCGACATTGATAAATGAGCGATTAGACAAGTCACAACCCAATTTTGGCACTTATGAAGAAGCCAAAGAAAGGATTAAAACTGGCCAAGTTGTGAAGAAGATTGATAGAAAGAAAGACAAGATGGTCAAGAACTTAAAGAAAAGTTTGTTGGTTACAGAAAAATAATTTCAAAAGAAAAAATAAACTGAGGGATAGTCACCCGTTAGTGAAGCTAAGAAGGGGAGTGACTCAGAGTCAACAGAGTTAGACACACCACTACCTCTACTAGCAAAGAATCCTAGGACTACAGCTGTAACAAGGACAAGGAGTCAAATATATAAGGATGCAAGTCCTTCACTAATAAAGAAAGGTCAAGTAAGGACCTATAAGAGGAAACCTCAAACATAGAAAAGATGGCCAACTAAAACAAAAAAGTTCCTAAGAACAAGGGAAGACATTGATGACACCAAATAGGATGAATTTGTCCAAAAGGAAAATAATAAGATTCCTGAAACAATTGATGAAGTGTGTGCCTCAATCATCAAATCAGGTACAATCAATGATAGAAAGATCAAGAAATAGCTAACATTGGATCCAGTGGATAAAAATAAGATTGAGGAGGCAATTATCAAAATGATACGCATCTTCAAATATCTCCCAATACAACTGGCAGATAATATGCAAAAAGAACTTCAAGATAGATTATCATCAAGATGGAAATTTGCCTTGCACTCTGAGAAAGAGATTAGGGAAAGATCCCTAGTATTTTTTTTGCCTCCCGAATAAAAAATGGAGGAAATTAAAGAGATGATGAAGAATCACTCCAAAAGGTTCTCACCAAAGTTGAGAGCTTACCAAGTGCTTCAAGGACATCTACTAAAACTAGACAAGAAGAGTGAGGCTGAATGGAGAGAGATACTTGATATTCCTAAAAAGGATACAAGTCCCAAGCCACAAATATCTCTTACTGAAACTCAATATACCAAGGATGATTAGGCTACACAAAGCCCTAAACATATTATTATCAATGAGGAAGATGTTACAATACTAGAACTGGACAAAGAAGAATTGAACACAATAGGAAAAATGGATATGGATGTTGCAGATGAAACATGGCAGGAGAATACTATGGACAATACTGTTATTGACATCACCGATGATCGTTCAAATAAAATTCAGAAATATGAAGATATCATTGTTGTCAAGGACCAAACCAATGAACATGACACTACAATTGATGTTGCACAAGTACACATTCTGGGCTTGATTCCATTATTGATTCAAGCAATCAATATAATTTCACAGAAGGAGACAACCCCTGAGCCTGATGCAAGCATACCTAAGGATAAGGCTAATGATGAGAAAAAAGATACATCTATTGAAAAGAAGGACACAACTGGTGGAAAAAATGTCATCGATGGAGAACAAAAAAGATGGAGACAACACCAAAAAAGATGCACAAGTGAAAGATAAAGAATAAGTACAAAAAGAAAAAGATGAGAAAGAAAAAGGTACAAATCCACAAAAGCCATCTAGTAGCACATAAGACCAAATGTAGAAGCTGGCCATGGCTTTACATTCAGGTGGATCACAAAAGAAGAAGAAGAAAACAAAGAAGAACAAGTTGGAAGTCACACTTAATGAGATAATTGAAATACCAAAGTGTGACCCAACTACATTAGATTTTTAATCACTCTAAGAATATGGAGAAATATTTCAAAGGAAAGTGTTGCAAGAAAAAGTAAAGAAGCAACACTGAGACTCCTTAGTATTGGAGAACACAAGGGATATCTTAAGCTAGATAGTTCTTGAAATTGATGTTGATCACAATGCTCCCATTATATATCAACTTTCCATCCTCGCCGAAGCCATCAAAACATAGAATGTTGACACAAAAAAGGCAATTGAAGAGCGAACAAAATAGAATTTGCAATACAAATTGATAGAAAAGACCAGGAAAGAAGTGGTAGAGAATAAGGTAAAGCCTTTAGAGTTATACAATGATTTAGATACAATAATTACTAAAGTTGTTTCCTTAATACAAAAGCTATGCACTTTAGAGAAATTTACAAAAAATAACAATGACAAGATTGCAAAGATCGATTCTGATATAAATGCAAGTGCCCAAAGTCTAACCACAAATGGAAATGCAATCAAATTGTAATATGAGAAGATCATCGATATCAAAAGGTTAAGGAAAGAAATTTGGGAAGCAGAATCTCAATTTAGAGAAGAGGTTACCAAGATTCGGGCTATACTATTACCGAACCTCACACTTCTGCAAACACACAAGTATGTTTGGCAAGGAAACTTATTTCCACCCCTGAGATGATTGTACCAAACAACATCTACGATATGCATGCATGGATCCAATTAGAGAATATGGATCTTGAACATTTAAAGGAGAAATGAGAGAAGATGATGGAGGAAATGAATACCTCTCACTCTCACATTTTTGATAAGCTATAGGTATACACCTTTTCCCTTACTATCAAAAAGGGGGAAAAGGAAATAATATATACAAAGCATAAAGTAAAATGGGGAAAAGGATAATATAGCACAAAGAGAAAAGGAAGAGATAGTAAAAAGAAAAAGTGTACATACACATATACTATACTATACCAACTTATGCATAGGGGGATTCATGAAATGAATAAGTTAATATACATGGTGTACATACTATAAACTTTGCTAGTATTCTACACATATCTTTTTTTGATACTAATGCCAAAGGGGGAGATTGATGACATAAAATTTTGCCATTAGTATGCAATAAGAAAATAAGTTGTTTAAACCATCGGTTACACTACATCGAAAGTCAAGCTTTTTAGTTCAAACCGAAATTGCTAAGCAAGGAGAAACCTGACAACACAGTTTTGCAGTGTAAACTAAAAGTGCAACCCAAAGATGATAAAGTGGAACCCGACATGAGTAAACTGATAGTGGAACCCGATGAACAAAATACAATGCAAACTAAGAGAACAGACAAGAGAGAAACATGACAAATAGTTCAACCAAGGAACACCAAAAGAAAGTCAAACTAATTTCAAGCAAACCAAGCATCAGATACCGAAATTCAGTTATATCCTTAGAAAAGTGGATCTGACTTCCACGTCAAATAAAAAATCTATATTCTATTTATAGAGTTTTAATTTGTTTTAAATCTATTTCTTGAGGAACAAGAAACATTATTGTAATTGTTTTAATTAGTCTAACTGATTAAAAATATGCAAACTAGGAGATCAAGGTTAAGTTGTAAACCTTTGATCATAGAGTTAGTTTTGTTATATGTGAAACTTAATTAGGTCAATATATCTTATAAATAGATGTTGTAATCATTCATTAAGGAGGATGAGAGGATGAATGTAGCCAACGAGAACATCTATGGATCAGACTGATAGTTTCAAGAAGAAAAAACAACAAAAGATGAATTTGGTTATCTAGAACCAAGAACAGAGGTTACCAAGCAACAAAGGTATTAATCAATCATATTAGGTGATACATTTATACATGTGATTTTTAATGGATCTATAATCAGGAATTGTTAGATTACATATACTCAAATCAATGAGTATTTTTGTTTGCATTCTAACAAGTGTAGAAAATAGAAGAAATCCTTTCAAGAAAGGTGGATTTAACAATCCTATTGTAAATCTCTTCACTAAGTGCAGACTAAATAGTGTCTTATGATTCAATTACTTTCATGAATGTTTACATGTTTGTTAAAGTTTAAGAATTGATATATCTTACACAAAGATAGTATAGAACAAATGGTTAATTATACAATTGATTACACAATGGATAAAGGTTAAAAGAGAAAAGTTTTAGAGGTACCAATTCACCCTTCCCCTCTCAGTACACACTTCCCATTATTTCCAACAATTAGGATATACAAATGTAACCATACAAAATTCATTTATGTATATATAATCAAACGGTACACATTAGGATATTATATAATAAGAAATGGTGAGAAATGCTAAGATGTAGATTACTTACCATAATCCTACATACATTGGAATACAAACCATCACAAAGAAAATCTGATTAGCACAACCAAAAGGAGGATGAGTGCTAATGAAAGATCTATGCTCAATGGGGATTTGATTCCTTAAGAGATCTGATATGATACATTCAATGCAAGGGTAAATACGTAAGAACAAGTGCACTTGGAAATGATATTAGGAGAACTAAACTTTGAATCTGAATTTGACTATTGTCGAGACTTCAGAATCAACTGAAACTCTAGATCTGGAAATAGGAACCTATATCTTTCTTCACAAGAAATTTTACTGAAAAAGTGTAGTCCGCAAGTCAAATTTTTGGGAACAAGTTGACTAGTCAACTTGTTCTTAGAAAAAATTGATGAAAGTTTCCTAAATTTCACAAATGTACCTACATTTCCTAGATCTAGAATCGTATTTGCAACTTGTTCCTACACATATAAAAATGGGAGAAAAGGTTGTGGAAAGGGGTTTGCCCTGGTCAAACCCCTGTTTAGGAATCAACCTTGAAATTGAATTGAAATTGCATAAAGAAAGATGAAAGCTATATTTGAAAAATAAATCACTTGATACCTGGATGATACAATGCCTCTTTGGACGTGATCAAAAGTGTTGATGCAATAAATTGAATTCCACGAAAACCTAACAGGAAATCATGAAACCAAAGCCTTGAATGATGAATGTTGTAGTTTGCTACAATGCTTGATAGAGAAGAAGAAGGATTGAAGACTTGGATTCTTGATAGAAGAAGATACCTTGAACTCTAATTTTACTTGATTATTTATGAATGCTTGAAAACTTGATATGGAATGCTTGCACTTGATAATGGATCATCATGTTATGTTATGCAAAATGGGGAGATAGGAGGTCCCTTTATAGTAAATCCTTGAATTCAGGATTCCAATTTTATCCAAACCAAACATAATTGAAAACCTCAAAATAAGACCCCAACATCAGACTCCAAGAAACATTTGAGCCAAAAAATACCAGGGACAAGTCAACCGATCATCTTTTCCTAGGAAAAATGAGCTCAAATTTCAAGAGGATGTCGAGGAAGGTGAAAAGGAGCTAGGGTAGGAAATATAGGTTATTGTGAGGTCAAAAAGGACCCTAAAAGCTGAAGATAGATGAATAGGTCCTATGAGAGGAAATAAAATGGAGGAGCACACATAGGAATAAGGGCTAACCTCAATCTTTAAGCCAATATAGGACTTGTAATGTTATTTTTGATGACATTATTTTTCCATTAGTATACTCAGAGAAAAACACAGATAGAAAGCATTACCGGCAGACAACAAGCATAATTGGAAAACCATAAGAAGTACTGGTGATATGCAAGCATACCCGACAGGACAAAGAAATTTTGAGAGAAATGCTAAGTATAAATGTGACAAGCATCATCAGCGACCACAAGCATCACCGATGACCACAAGCATCACTAGTGACCACAAGCATCGTCGGTGAACACAAGCATTACCAGCGAAATAGTTTTCAGAACTAACCTGACAGAAACAAAAAAGGCATACCCGACGACCAGTTCAAGAAGGAACACCGACGATCAAGAAAACTGACCATCATAACTGATAGACAGATCAAGAACCTGCAAATTATGGATCTAAGTTTTACATGACGATTAAAGCAATGTAATTCTATTTATAGAGTTTTATTTTGTTTTAAATCATATTAGATGGTCATGCAAGCTTTATGTAAATTCTTGAAAGCATCCTAATGGATCTGAAGCATATCTAACCAAAGATCAAGATCAAGTTGTATATCTTGAATCTAGAGTTAACTTGCGAATGCATGAATCAAGAATTGAACCTAAGCTAGTATAAATAGATGTTCATACTCAACTATAAGTAAATGAATTCTATATAATTGATAGCCACAAAGAGAATCTAAGGAGAAAAAGGCAGAATTCATGTAAAAGATCAGAAATAGAATACATCAGTTATCAAGAACACATAAAGGCTACCGACGAGCAGATAAAGGTAATACTCAATCATGGAAGGATGATTAATAGTATTTTTGGAGCTTTATAGGATCTGTTATCAGCAATTGAAGATTGCATATTCCATCAAATCAAAGACCTATGTAGTTGCATTCTAACAAGTGCATCACATCTAAAATCCTTTTGTAGAAGGTGGACTTAACCGCCCTTTGTAAATCTCTTAACAGTGTTGTTGAAAGCTTCAAATGAAGTAGATCTTAGCAGGTCTCTACTGTAATACTCCTAACAGGGTAGGTCATCAGAAGTGACCAAATTGTAAGCCTTAACCGGCTCTTCTTATCTGCAGATAGTGAAGTTTGTGGGTAACAATCCCCACTGTAGTTTTTACTTCCTTAACATGAGTTTTCTACGATATCATATCTTGTGTCATGTGTTATCTAATTTCATGAATGTTTCTATTGTTGTTACATATCACAAAGAATGTATGATATGATTTCATATGCATAAAGAAAGATGAACAAATAGATATGTTAAATTACAAATTGATGACTAAGGGTTAATGGGCTAACCAAGAAAAGTTTTAGAGGTATTGATTCACCCCTCCCCTCTTAGTACATCATCTCAATATAATTGCAAAAATTGGTATCAGAGCCAAGTCTCTCTCTTGAAAAGCTTAAGGACTTGAGAGAAAAGATCAGAGAAATGGATAAGTTCAGAATGGATATGACTATTGAGAATGAGTAGTTACAGATGCAAATAAACTTTGAGCAGTATAAGGAGGTGAAGATAAAGCTGAGAAAGCTTCTTGATGAAAGACAGACTATGGAAACCAGGCTGAATGAGAAAGACTACAAAGAAATGGAAATACAAGAGTACTTTGAAACAATAGAATCATCATTGAGCAAAGCTTCAAATGCATCAGTTGAAGAAATTACAAGTATGCAAGAGATCAAT
>MU227529.1:620399-635471 GCA_018584345.1 Thuja plicata | reverse complement strand
ATTTTCTTGATGGACAAAGAAGAGTCAACAACTACACAGGATTAGGGTACAATGAGAATGGAGAATCCTCAAATCAATCTGATAAGAGGAATGCTTTCACAACCCCAAGATCCAAGAAGCTGTCATGTAATCACTATGGAAAACTAGGCCACACCTCAAACATCTGCAGAAGCAAAATGAAAGGTATTTCTCAAACACAATCTACTTTTATTGGTAATTGTTATAATTTTCAAAAGAAAGGACACAAGGCACATGAATGTAGATCCAAAGTGATGAATCCAAAGAGAAAAACCTATATGGACAAGTACTTCCCTACATGCAAGATGAATGGGCATACACATAAGGAATGCTGGAAAAAGAATAACAAAGCATGAACTCCAAAGGAGAATGATAAAAGCTACAAACCAACAAGAGAAGGTAACTCATATGTTTGGGACTATAACACATGGGCAAATTGCACAACATGTGGAAGGTTTGGTCATATTGCTACAAACTATATGAGAAAGTGGACCAGAAGGTCAAGAGGATGGACCAATCCAAGTATGGCATGTTTACACTATCATAAAGTTGGACATGTGATAAAAGATTGCAAAGACCGACTGACAGACACAAATACTCATCCCAATGGAAATACCATTGATGACATCAAAAGAATGAGAAACAAGATGTGGGTAAAATCCACAAACACTAAAGGTGCTAGTACAAGCAATGCAAATGGTGACACCCCATCCACTGGATCTAGTGACATCACTACATCTAACTAGATTGTACAAGTAAGTATGGAACTGCATTATCACAAGTTTTATTATGCATCAGTTCCATTACACATAGTTCATATTTTTATATTATCATGAATAAAGATGCAATACATTGTTATGTACTAAACTATTGAAAAGAAACCATTGGTTATTGGGCACAATCTCCATTGGTGAACACACATAGAAAAGACATGCAATACTTACCAGAATGTATCAGTCATTACACAAGTTGTGTGTAACCTGACGAGTATCGGTATACACTGAATCTACAAAAGTTGTTGTCGCAATATCACCGACGATCATCGGTGAAGTCTCCAACACCGCTAAGCTACCCCGACGCTTTGCAAAGACACTGAAGAAGTTATGAATGCATTTATTGATGGAGGTAGTCTTCATAAACTGACAAAGTTGGTAAGCATTAATGACAACTTAGGGCACCAAAAAGTATAAAAGCCCAATGGGTAAGCTCATTTTTGCACCCGCGATTTTTGAGTAGCACAGAGTAGAGTAGAGCAATTTCAAGTAGTTTGAGAAGTGACCCAGCAGAAGTCATTCACTAAGCATATAGATTCAAAGGAGATTACAGACATTCAATAAGTTCATTCACTCACCGATAAGCACTGTTTTGATTTACAGAAAAGCCCTAAAATCTTGAAAATGATGGCATCGACATCTAGGGTAGAGAAACTTAAGGATGACAAGAAGAAAATGTTTAAGCTTGTTAAAAGAGGGGCATGTGATGAACCAAGATATAAGTTACATCCTGAAATATCCTCTCAACCAGACGATTCTGGAGCTTTCTCCCGAATCCCAGCTAGGGTTTTATTGGTCGAGGATTTTAGGTCCTATATTCACTGTAAGATCTCAGAGATAGGAGATCTGGACCTTGATAATGCCTATATGGCACTCTGTGATGAAGGTGGAAAGCTTAAAGAAGAGCATAAACACTTAGAAGTGAAAGGTCTAACAAATGCACTTCATTTCCTGAAGATTTTTAAAATAGAATGGATTAAGATTATTCTAAGTAGACTACATAAGAACACTTTGTGGTTGAACAAACCAAAGGCTATAAAAAAAGATGTTATACATGTAGTGACACGCTATCCAACAACTAACAAACCTCAGGCTCACAAACATCCTTCTATTGCAGAAGTGGAAAGGTTAACTGGTGCTAAGTCAGACAAGAGGGCACTAAAGGTAAACACTATCACCTACGTAGAGCTAAAATTTGGTTCTTGCGTAGTTGGATATAACATATTTCAAGCTAGTAGAATGAATATTATCTCTAGCACAACAATGAGCACAACCTACAAGATCATCAAACTAGGGAAGAAGATGGGTCTAGCAGAGATCCTATTGCATCAATTTGAGGAGAACATGTGCACCATAAGGTCCTCAAGGACAAACACATGTAAGTTCAGTTCTCTTATAATGTGTATATTCTTCTACTTCAAAGAGTACTTTCCTTCAATAGGAAAAGTAGCATGGGACACAAGTAGACCAATTACCATGCAGATTAGTGAATTCATTGAAACACTACGCACAGATTTTGACAATGTTATGCATGAGTACTTTAAGACAAATAAGGATATGCTACAAGCAAGGAGTAGAATTCCTGAAAGTCTAATTGAGGAATACAAAGATGACATTTGTTTTATGGTGGATACTGACTTCACCTACATTCAAGTAGTAGTCCCAAGGAAATCTTGGCTAGAAAAGCTTGATTATGAAATCAAAACTGGGTTAGCAACATAAGAAATAAAGGCATTATTGAATGAACCCATTGACAACAAACAAATGAGATTTGGCACATATGAGGAAGCCAAAATAAAGATTAAATCAACCCTTTTTGTCAAGAAGGATGTCAAGCAGTCTAAAATAATGGTCAAGAATTTGAAAAAGAACTTGAAAATATCTTCTGATGGTGAAGAAGAAGAAGAGGGCAAAGAGGATCAAGAGGGCAAAGAGGATCAAGAAGGCAAGGAGGAACAAGAAGGTAAGGATGAAGACACCAAGTAATAGCTTCCCATCAGTGAAATAGCAGAGCAACAAGAATTAGAGGAAGAGAAATCTGATTTACCACCTCCTCCTCCAACTAAAAAGTCTAGAACAAGAAGCCAAACGGCTAAAGATACTAGTCCTTCACCTATGGTAAAAGGGAAGGTGTACAAGAGGAAACTTGCACCTAGAAAGGCTAAAAAACCACCTAGGGAACCTACAAAGAGGAGAAAGTATGTTCAGATAGATGAAGACTTAGAAGAGTCAGCAATGGATGAACCTGACAATGGCAAGCTTGCAAAGGAAAAAGAAAAGCTTACATCACCATCTGATGACATTGATAGCATATGTAAGTATATTTATGAAGCTGCATCTCTTGGACATCCAAAGATTATGAAATGGTTAAGATGGGATATAGTAGAACATAATAAGATTGAAGATGCACTAATTGCTAAGATGTGGAGACATTATTATGTCCCACTACAGTTCACAAAACAAGATGTTCCACAAGAACTTTTGGACAAGATATCCTCTAGATTCACTTTTGCACTTCATGAGGAGAAGAGGATAAGAGAAAGAGTGCTAGTCTCTCTTATGCCTCCTAAATCAACAAAAGAGGAAATCAATGAACTCATGAAGAAATATACAAATAAATTCTCACCTAAATTGAGAGCTTACAAATTTCTTCAAGAGAAACTTATAGAGATGGAGGAAGACACTCACACAATGTGGAGTAAGATACTAAATCTTGATGAGAAAAATAGTCCTAAAAAGGAACCTATCAACACAATAGGTCACTCAATAGTTGAGTTGGAGAATGAAGAAGTATAGATCACATGTCAGAAACAAATAGATGTTATAGATGAAGATTGGTCAAAAGATGGCCAACATGATCAAGTACTAGATAGCCCCATCCACATTAACTTGAAGGATGAACAAGTTGCCAAAGAGGACCTCACAATTAAAGGTTACGTAGATATAGATATGAATGATGATTCATGGTTAGATAACATTGTCGACACCATTACAGGAAAAGACCCTATAGCAGATATGCAAAAAGATGAAGATATCACTACTACAAGGGTGAATACCGACGAACAAGACAAAGCTATTGACACTGCAACTGTCAATACACCTACAAATATGAATATATTGATAGATGCTATTGATATACAGTCCATCCAGGACAAATCATCCAAGAAAGATGATGATATATCCAAGGATATGGGTACAGATGAAAATCAAGGTGCATGGAATACTCCAAAGGATACCGACATAGAAATGAAGGATGACACTGATGAGCAAAAAGATACATCAAAGGAACAACAGCAAGAGGCAGTAAAAACAACAGAGGATACATTGAGAAAGGTTGAAGAGAAAGAAAAGAGTGAGGAAGTTAAGAAACATGAGGAAATGAAACAAAAAGAAGATTCATCTTTTGAAACACCCAAGGAACGTGAGGAGATGTCTTCACCAAACCGGCAGGTGATTACAGAATAGGTACAAAAGGATGCCTCAACCTCACACTCACCCACTAAGTCAACCCAGTCTCAAGCCTTACAAATGGTATTACATCAATTAGCCACTGCCAACCAGCCAAAGAAGAAGAAGAAGAAAATAGTAAAGAAGGATATATTGGTTGTGACACTTGATGAAGTCATTGAAGTTCCAAACTGGGACATAACCACTTTGGACAGTGACAAACTTCAAGAGTTTGGAGTGCTCTGTCAGAGGAAATCCATACAGAAAAAGATGATCCAAACACATAGAGAAAACATGGCACTTGATAAGGCTAAGGAGATACTCCACCAACTGGTTCCTAAAGTGAAAATTGATGAAAATACTTAGGTCAAAGAACAAATTGTAGTTCTCACCGATGCTATTATAGAGCAAGGGATAGAGGCCGACCAGGCAATGGAAGAGCAAGTAGAGAATAAATATCAATTCAAGTTAATTGATAAGATAAGCCAAGAAGTGGCATTGAGCAAGGTCAAGCTCTCCAAACTTAGTGATGAAATGGAGCCAATGATTGCTGAGGCAATAACCTTAGTTCAAAAAATGTGCACACTAGAGAAATATGGCGAAGAAAACAGTGACAAACTAGCAGAAATTGATTCAAATGTCACTAAGAGTGCACAAATCCTAACCCCACATGCTGACAACATAAAGGCACATCATGACATAGTCATTGAGGAAAATAGGCTAAGGCAGGAAATATGGGATGCTAAGACCCAATTCAGAGGTGAGATCACAAAACTCCAAGCTCATATCTTACCAAATCTTACAATATTGCAGCAACATATTTCTCAAGCCAGAAATCTGATAGCAACACTGGAGATGTCTTTAGTAGACAACATCTATGATATCCATGTAAGGATTTCACTAAAGCACATGGCTCTAGAAATGCTGAAGGAAAAATGGGAGAAAATGATGGAGGAAGTCAAGTCCTCACATTCCCACCTTTTTGAAAAGTTGTAAGTACCTTTGTCCTTAGAATCAAAAAAGGAGGAAAGGCAATGTATATAGTTATGTACAATACAAATATCTGGACAATACATATATTAGAAAAAGAAAGAAAAAGATAAAGGATATACTTACACTTACTAGCATATACATAGGGGGAGTCATTCAAATGACTAAGGAAGAAGTATACATAGGTTTACATACTAATACACTCAGTATGTTTCACATATCATGTTTTTGATACTAATGTCAAAGGGGGAGATTGATGACATTATTTTTCCATTAGTATACTCAGAGAAAAACATAGATAGAAAGCATTACCAACAGATAACAAGCATCACCGGCAGACCACAAGTAGTACTGGTGAAATGCAAGCATACCCAACAAGACAAAGAATTTTTGAGAAAAATGCTAAGTATAAATGTGACAAGCATCATCGGCAACCACAAGCATCACCGGCAACCACAAGCATGACCGGCGACCACAAGCATCACCGGTGAACACAAGCATTACCGGTGACATAGTTTTCAGAACTAACCCGACAGAAATAGAAAAGGCATACCCGACGACCAGTTCAAGAAGGAACACCGATGATCAAGAAAACCGACCATCAGAACTGACAGACAGATCAAGAACCTGCAAATTGTGGATCTGAGTCTTACATGATGATTAAAGCAATGTAATTCTATTTATAGAGTTTTATTTTGTTTTAAATCATATTAGATGGTTATGCAAGCTTTATGTAAATTCTTTAAAGCATCCTAACGGATCTAAAGCATATCTAACTCAAGATCAAGATCAATTTGTATATCTTGAATCTAGAGTTAACTTGCGAATGCATGAATCAATAATTGAACCTAAGATAGTATAAATAGATGTTCATACTCAATTATGAGTACATGAATTCAATATAATTGATAGCCACGAAGAGAATCTAAGGAGCAGAAGGAAGAATTCATGCAAAAGATCAGAAAAAGAATACATCAGTTATCAAGAACACACAGAGGCTACCGACGAGCAGATAAAGGTAATACTCAATCATGGAAGGATGATTAATAGTATTTTTGGAGATTTATAGGATCTGTTATTAGAAATTGAAGATTGCATATTCCATCAGATCAAAGACCTATGTAGTTGCATTCTAACAATTCCATCACATCTAAAATCCTTTTGTAGAAGGTGGACTTAACCGTCCTTTGCAAATCTCGTAACAGAGTGCACACTTAACAGTGTTGTTGAAAGATTCAAATGAAGTAGATCTTAACAGGTCTCTACTGTAATACTCATAATAGGGTAGGTCATTAGAAGTGACCAAATTGTAAGCCTTAACCGGCTCTTCTTATCTGCAGATAGTGAAGTTTGTGGGTAAGAATCCCCACCGCAGTTTTTACTTCCTTAACAGGAGTTTTCTGTGATATCATATCTTGTGTCATGTGTTATCTAATTTCATGAATGTTTCTATTATTGTTACATATCAGAAAGAATGTATGATATGATTTCATATGCATAAAGAAAGATGAACAGATAGATAAGTTAAATTACAAACTGATGACTAAGGGTTAATGGGCTAACCAAGAAAAGTTTTAGAGGTACTGATTCACCCCTCCCCTCTCAGTACATCATCTCAATATAATTCCAACAATTTTGAATGTCCAATAAGTGCTAGAAGAACATGAAATAAATGTGGGAACCCATACATACTAAAATAGGGCTAAAAATGAGCACCTAATAAGGGTGCTTACTTTTTAGGATGATACATTTATCCCCCATTTTGTAGGAGTATGAGTCCACCTCATGCTCATGGTAAAGTAGTAGAAAGAGAGAGAAAGATGAGAATCATAGGAAACCTGAAAGGAGATAAGACATCGCTAAGTTTAAGGAAACAAGCCCCCAAATCAAGGATCTTAACTCATACATCCATATGCAAGGACATAGAAAAACATAACAAAATCCTAGAGCTTACTAAGATTCCAAGTCAAATAGTTGAAGAGACCTTGATAGAAAAATGTCTCAACCGCTAGTATCATACTCAGAAAGCTACTGTGAAAGTACAAGTGGTCGCCTGAAAAGAGAAAGAGAACACATCAAAGATAAGATAAGACTCTATGATTTAGTTAGATAGAAAAGTATGTTATGCTACAAAATCATGGAGGAGAGAATAATATTATCATGGATGACACAGACTGGGAAATTATGTTGCACTAGGTGATCCATGAGAGAGAGAGAGAGAGGGGGGGGGGGGAAGGGGNGGGGGGGGGGGGAAATGGTCTAGCCCATTTTTGTTATGCTAGTTCAACTCATCAAAGAGAATGTAAAGAGGGATTTTATGGTCTAGCACATGCTATTCAACTCATAAGATATATGTAAAGGAGAGGTTGAATGGTCTATAAAATTGTGTTATGCTAGTCAACCCATAAAGTTTGTGCAAATGAGACATCAAATGGTCTAGAAAATTGTGTTATTCTAGTCGACCACATCCTAAAAAGCTATATAAAGGAGAGTGATCTGGCCCTATAAAATTTTATTATGCTACTATAATCTACTTGACATGGTTAAAGTATTCAAAGTGTTTGCAAGGAGGAAATGTATTCCCTCCGACTTAAGATGGAAAATGAGTATTTCTTTGAAATCTTAAAGAAAAAATGAATAAGGATAAAGAACTTTTAACACAAAGAAGGTATCTAGAAATAAAACCTAGTCTAATCCAAAGAGGTCAGGACTCCTATGAGATCAAGCAAGGGATGAATGCAAAGAGATACCATGAAAGGAGTGTAAAATGGATCCTTTTGAAGGATGAATAAAAGATATGCATAACAAGAAGAGAAGAATTCACACCTTCCCTATTGCTAGGTAAATGGATTCTTGAAGGATGACATGATTTTAGTCTCCAAGGTAAGGGATTTGTTTACCATGAAAACCCAATGATGAACAATGAAAAAGGTTATGATCAAGGATGCATATCTCTTGTACAAAAGAAAATCCTTAATGAAAACCAACATTTCTGTGTAAAATTGGATATCACATATTAGACAAATGCCACTTAACCAAGGGAAAACTGGATCCTTACAGGGGATGATAGATATGGATATAGTACCCTTGTTCCCCAATTGTGGAGACTGTTAGAATGTGAGGTTGATGTGATCTATGTTTTTTTCATTAATGTTGTCATTGATGTCAACATATCCTTATTCCAGCCTCTTGGTGTGTCAGTTATTATGGAGTTGACTGAATTTGGCATATCGGTTGTGTATCACTTGATATGATCTGATAGTTTGTATGTTTTGGTTTATTTTGTCACCGATAGGTTTAGGTGAGTGTTCTTCATTGGACACAGAATATGGTTGATTGGATCAATCTTATTTGGATATGTATCCCTTGCATATTTTGGTCCCAACTATGTATGTGTAATGTGATGATCATATCAATTGGAACCAAGTTCTTTAGAGATGTGTGGCATGTTGGATTTAGTGATGTGTGTTATAATGTTCGAGGTGGTTCTCATTTCATTCCTTACCACCATAGGAATGTGTCAGTGCGACCTATTTCAAATCATCTGGCAAAATTGGTGGATTTCATGATGCTATATATATAAGAGAGAGGAGTTCAGTTGTTGGTGTATTAAGATTAGAATCTGTGTGTGGATCAATATCCATATCCAATAAGACTCATACTTGGTGATATGAAAAGTGATAGGGAATATTTGTTCGTGTGCAACCGTGTGCTGATCTCGATGGTGGATTCTATCTCTTTTCATATTTTTTGGCTGTGAGACTTATTGTATTGTCAATGAGCCTTATTGTATTGGAAGTGAGCCTTTTGTGTATCGATAATGAGCCTTTGTGTATTGATAGTGAGCCTTAGTGTATCAGAAGTAAGCCGTTGTGCATTGGAAAGTGAGCCCTTGTAAAAATCACCATACAAGTGTCACCTTAATAGGTGTTTTACATTTCATGAGAAATAGCTTCTCCTTGGTTTTTCCCATTTTGTCTTTCCATGTAAAATCCTAGTGTTCTCTGTATCAATGTTTTTGTGTTCTTAATGCTTATATTCATGTGGATGTTTGATGTTCTTAATGGACAAATATAAAGTGGTTAATACTATTAATTTTGAGTTGAAAAATAGAGGAAAAAGTTTTATAAGTTGTGTGGGAATAAATGATTCACCCTCCTGTTAGTTATTTTTCCTATTTAACAATTGGTATAAGAACTTGGTTCCTTAATGAAGAGCTTAACCACTTGAGGTAGATCTGATGACATAGAAATTGACTATCCCTTTGTTTGATGGATCAAATTATAGTTCATGTAAATTGTTAGTAATAACTAAGAGGGGGGTGAATCAGTAGCCCCAAAAACTTATCCTTATTCTAACCACCAATCAAATAAACCTCAGATTATTATGTCCCTACAAGATGCATGCCATGAGATACTTATAATGTTTATCTATTTATTAGTTTACCTTATCTGTCCTTATTCTCCTTGATTACCGATAGGTAGTATAACTATTTACCGAAATATAGTAAATAGGCAGAGTATACTGATAAATCCAATGTTAATTATGTCAAATACAAAACAATAAAGAAATGAATCATTCACACATAACACATGAATTTTTAACATGGAAACCCTGTTAAGGGAAAAAAACCACTGGGATTGGTACCCCAAATTTTCACTCTTCTAAAGTGAGCCCTGCTAAGAGCCAACCCTGTTAAAGGTTACAAACACACTATTAGGTGTGACCTTGTTAGAGGATTTTACACATATAGGTTTTCACTTAGTATAAGGCATCTAATGCTTCCATCATTGAATGAGCCTCTCTCTTAGACCATCAATAGGCATCAGGCATATCCAATGCTACTTTCATGAATCAACCTTTTTGACACTCCTTGGGATGTACCTCAATATATAGAAGATTGTTAAGTCCTACTCTGTTAAGAGACTTGATGCTTCAATAGTTAAACTGAAACAAAATGACCTATTTCTAATGCAACTTGAATTGAAATTTTTTATATCTATTTAAGTACATTAACTTTCTGATCAATGTATCAATTCAATTCTTTTGTGCTTCATACTTTCTTCTCTGTGATGTTGTGCTCACTATTCGTCGGTGTCTACAGAATTCCTTAGCTCTCCTTCAGCTTGATTGATTAGTGCTACATGAATTTTTACTTCATCAGTTTCTCTTTAGCATCCTCTTTCTATTCACTCCCCTTAATCCCTTTTCATGTGATATGAAAAATGAATTAATCTTGTCTCTTATATAGACATGATATTCACTTTTTCTTGATTCTTGATTCTTGATTCTTGGTGCAAAAAAATTTTCAGCCAATTTGATTTAAAGCATAAGTTTTGATTTGTCTCATAGTTATCTTCATGCCAACTGTACAAATCTTCTTTAAATCAATCACTTAACTCTGGTCAAATAAAACAAAGAAAAAAACCAGTTAAGTCTATCTTTAGCTCTTGCCAGCTAGATATTTTGTCCTTTTTTGAACCCTCTATTATGTCAGTTAACTCTTTAGTTAGTCATCGGTTACAACTATCAGTTCCATTAGTGTGACTCTAGTTAGCTTTGGGATCTCCATCCATCAGGAAACTCTATTTTTAGCTCATCGAGCATCCTGTGGTTTGCTTCATCGGGCAACACTTTCTTCTACTCGTTAGGTATCAATGTGACTTTTATTCTTTGCCTTTACGGATGGTGTGCACACCGTTAGTGGTATCTATCACTTAGTGAATACTTGACTTTTATGTATTGCCAAAGGCATAACCTTTGTTCCATTGATTCTCTAAAGTCTTTGGCATTTTATACATGACCTTATAGATGATATCAAGTTGACATCAATGACAATACAAATAATTAATTGATTTAATGCCTTGCATTATCCTCAACTTAACATTATCAAACATTTAATCAGTTATATGTCATCAATCTCTCCCTTTGGCATTGATGGAAACAAACTTATATTATCATACTATACTATTTCTAATACAATATGAAATATAATTTTTGAGATTCATCAAACTACCAAACAATTTGTTTTGATAACTGATAAAAATGTCTGACCGCCGGTAAGCTCTTTTTTAGCTTAGATTTGATTCTTGCAGCTCTCTGTATTTCTTGTTCTATTTTTTTGCATCCTTTCCTTGTGTCAATATCTCTCCTTTGATTGTTCTTCACATTTGATGTCTTCCTCTCTTGTTAGCAACTCTTCTTTTGTATTAACTCCTTCATACAAACTCTCTCCCTATGGATATCATCTCTCCATGTTGGAGTAATCTGATAATGGATAATATTTCTACTTTTTTTTAAAGACTATGATAATATGTATAAACTCTCTCTCTTTGAAACCAATGCGAAACATATATCTTATAGATATCTGACATTAATATCAAGTGACCTTTTCTTTCCATCCATAATATATTCTTTGAATTTCCCTTATCCATCAGCAATACATCAATATGTTCTGGTGCTCGGTTCTGATATATACTTGTTGTATATAGATGTATCTTTGAAGTTCATCCTTTTTTCTTGCATCAACATGAATGATATTATGAGAATATGTAGGTTGATGCAACCTTCAATCCTTTTACTAACTGGTAGACAAGGGTTTGACCCCTAGTCTCTTTCTCAAGTACTCAAACATATCCTTGGGTAGTGGCTTGGTGAAGATATCAAGAAATTGTTCTTTGGATTGCACATATTCAAGTATCACCTTTTTTTCTTGAAATTTTTCTCTTAAGTAATGATACTTGATGGCAATGTGTTTAGTTTTTGTATGCATGACTGGATTCTTGGAAATGTTTATTACACTGGTGTTATCACAATAGATAGTCACTGGTTCTAAGATTTTCATATACATACCTTCCAGCAACTGTTTGATCCATGAAATATTTGAGCAATTTGCAGTAGCAACAATGTACTCTGCTTTTGTAGTAGACTGAGAGATGCATCCTTGCTTCTTGCTAATCCATGTGACAAGTCTGTCACCTATAAAGAATGCTCCTCCAGTTGTGCTCTTTCAGTCATCAAGATTTCCAACCCACTAAGCATTGGTAAACACCTTAAGTTCAAATTTTCCTTCTCTTCTATAACATAAGTCGAATTCCTCAGTATTCTTCAGATATCTTAGAATTCTTTTTACAGCAGTCATATGTGATTCCCTAGGGTTAGCAAAAAATCTAGCAACAATTCCCACTCCATGTGCAATATATGGTCTAGTGTGTACAACATACATGAGTTTTCCAATCATTGAACTATACAAAGTTTGATTTACCTCAGTTATTTTGTCCTCTGTCAACTTAAAACCAGTAGCCATTGGTGTTCCAACTAGTTTGGAATCTTCCATCTTGAATATTTTTAGGACCTCTTTGATGTATTTGGACTGAGTAATGAAAATACCTTCACTTTGTTGAATGATCTGCAGACCAAGAAAGAACTTGATTTCTCCAAACATAGACATCTCAAACTCTTTTCTCATCTCATTAGCAAATGACATAACATATCATTTCCTCCAAATATGATGTCATCAATAAATATTTCAGCAATCAAAGTGTTAGCATCAGTATCTTACTTCAAATAAAGATTATTGTTTTCACTAGTCCTTACAAATCCAATACTTATTAGATAGGAATGAATTCATTCATACCAGGCTCTGGGAGATTGTTTCAATCCATACAAGGCTTTTTGAATTCTACATACCATCTTTCTCTTGTCTGGATTGACAAACCCTTATGTTTGTTCAATGTATACCTCTTCTTCAAGTATTCTATTTAGGAATGCTGACTTGACATCCATTTGAAATACTTTAAATCCTTTATATGTAGCATAAGAAAGTATTATTCTTACTCCTTCTAGCCTAGCAATGGGTGCAAAGGTCTCTCCATAGTTTATACCTTCCTCTTGTGCATACCCTTTGCATACTAGCCTTGCTTAGTTCCTTGTGACTTCTCCATTCTCATTCAACTTATTCTTGAATATCCATTTTGTACCAATGACATTCTTGTCATCTAGTCTTGGCACAAGTGACCATGTTTTGTTCTTCTTAATCTACTCAATTTCATCATTCATAGCACTTATCCATTCCTCATTATCTAGTGCAGCATTGACAGATTTTGGCTCAAACTCATAAATTAAAGAATTTAAAGTTAAAGACTTACTTCTTGTTCTTGTACCAGCTTTCTTATCTCCTATGATCTGGACCTCTAGATGGTTCCTTCTTACATATCTTGCAAGTACAGGTACATTTCTTTTTCTATTAGCTTGATCATTATTTTGGCATTCATTTTGTTCTTCACCACTTTGCACATTGTCTTGACCATTATCTTGACCATCGGTATTTGTAGCCTGATGCTCAGGAGTAATGATTTGTAGCTCAGGGGCTCTACATTGTTGGTATGGTAGAGTCTTACATTTCTTAATGTAAGTGAACTTATTGTAGTCCTTTGGTTCTTTAGTGCTTTCTTGTTCATTCTTCTCTACAAATTCATCTATCTTCACATTTGCACTTTCAATAATTTTGTTAGAGGCTTTGTTTAGACATTTGTAAGCCTTGATCTTGGTAGAGTACCCTATAAAAATTCCTTCATCACTTTTGTAGTCAAGTTTTCCATTTCTATCATCTTGTAAGATATAACATTGACTTCCAAAATTTTTGAAATAACTTACATTGGGTGTGTATCCATACCATAGCTCATAAGGTGTCTTCTTGGTGTCTTTCTTCAATTGTACTCTATTCAGTGTGTAAACAGTAGTACTGAAAGCTTCCCTCCATAATATTTGGTGATGCCTTTCTCTATCATCAATATTCTTACACAATCAACTATTGATTTGTTTCTTCTCTCAACAATCCCATTTTTTTTGTGATATTCTTGGTGTAGAAATTTGTCCTTTTATACCATGCTCATTATAGAAATTAGTGAATTCATCTAATATAAACTCACCTCCTCTAT
The DNA here is from genome assembly GCA_018584345.1 of Thuja plicata. Taxonomy (NCBI): domain Eukaryota; kingdom Viridiplantae; phylum Streptophyta; class Pinopsida; order Cupressales; family Cupressaceae; genus Thuja; species Thuja plicata. The sequence goes on along the minus strand of MU227529.1, from coordinate 621,304 downwards.
CTGATTTTAAAATTTTTAGATCCTTACCACTTTGTTTTTCTACCATGGCCTTATACCATTTAAACATCTTGAATGCTTCAGATTTATCTTTTAGTAACATAACTGTCATCATTCTAGAGTAATCATCAACAAAGAGAATAAAGTATATATCTCCATAATAACTCTTTGTCCTCATGGGTCCACATAAACCAGTATGGACTAATTCTAGAATTGCATCAGATGTATGGGTTTTTCTTTTGAAACTAGACTTTGTCATTTTACCTTTTTGATAGTTTTTACACGTGATGTTGTCGGGATTGGTCATTGTCAGTAAGCCTCTGATATTTCTCTTTTTGATAATTTTTATCATGTTGTCGAAGTTCACATGACACAGTCTTTTGTGCCATAACCATATGTATTCATTTGTAGAAATCTTTTAGAAAAAATAGTGAAATGAAGACCAAGGAAATTGTTTAATCTAGGAGAAAGATTTAAGAAGTTATACCATGAATAATGCAAAACCAAGTGCATACACCAAAACAATTAGGAAAGGAGACAAGATTTTGAAGGGGGAAAAGTGTAAGAAAACCCCCGTGATAATATTATGAATGGGAAAAAATAATGCCTAGAAGAGAGAGAGAGAGAGAGAGAGAGAGAGAGAGAGAGAGCTATGCTCTTACAATGATATTAAAGAAGAAGTGAAGAATTGTGTCTAATGTGTGTGAGAGAGAAAGAAAGCCATCTATTTAATAGAGAGGTGAGGAGGGGGTTAAATTTTAACTCCCATTTCTATAGATGTCACATGTCATAAGTGTGTGAGCCAAGTGTAGGATTTCTCATAAGGAGGAATATCTAAGAATAATAAAGGATACCTTGGTTTATCCTAGTAAATATAACAACCAAGGAAAGATTAATTCTAACACCCC
>MU227529.1:603076-613341 GCA_018584345.1 Thuja plicata | reverse complement strand
GATACCAATCAGATTTCCAGATTTGTTGAAGATCTTTGCCTTTTTGTTTTCAAATGCTACTTTGTGACCTGAATTATTCAACTGAGAAACACTCAATAGATTATAATTCAATCCATTTACCCAATAAAAATTCTCACATTTTATCTGGCTATTCAACATTATTGTTCCTCTACCTTCAACTAGACAAGGTGTGTCATTTCCCATTCTTACTGATCCACCCTTGTAGTATTCGAAAGTCTCAAACTTTTTCTTATCACCAGTCATATGATGAGTGTAGCTAGTATCTATGATCCAAACATCATTTTTACTAATTTTAGATATGAGAGCAGTTTCTACATACCTTTCTTCATCATCATCTGAATCATCCTTTACAGCCACAAACACCATCTCAATGTATTTATCAGATTCGGTGTTAGTATCATCATCCTTGCATTTTTCTAGGTAGCTGACCTTCTTTCCTTTTTCCTTATAGTCTTGGGTATCTCTTCTTTCCGATTGTCCATAGCTTTTGTAATCACCTCTGTTAGACTTCTTCTCAAAAGATCTTTCATTACTCCTATCATCTTTTCTTCTATTAGTACATCTTGCAGCAAAGTGTCCAATCTCTTTACAATTAAAGCATACAAGTGGTAACTTGCCTTTGTATTTACCTTTGCCTCTGTGCATTCTTCTAGCCATAAGTGCTTCTATTTCATCTAGATCTTCTTCTTCACTTTCACTTTCACTGTCTCTTCTAGATGAGTGTCTATGACTTGATTTACTTATCTTCATAGCAGACTTAAATGCAGACTTTAAGTTTGGTAAGACACTATTGTCAAATTTATTCATCTCAAATGAAATCAGTCTACCAATTAAACTATCAAGAGTAACTATATTGTTTGCTACTGCTCTCATTTCTTGAAAGGAAGAAACTCTAATAGCATATGCAGAAAATAAGGTTCTTAAGATTTTACTTACCAATGTATCTTCTTCTAGTACACCTCCAAATCCTCAAATACCATTGACTACCTCTTTAATTCTTGTGTTGTACTGAGTGATGTTTTCTCCTTATTTCATTTTGAGATCATAAAACTTTCCTCTAAGGATTTCTTCCTTGGCTCTCAAAATATTTTTTTCACCACCATGTACAAGCTTCAATTTGTCCCACATCTGCTTTGTAGTTTTGCATTTTTTGACATCTTCAAATTCAGCATCAGAGAGTGAAAAAGCAAGCTCTATCATCATGCCCTTATGTTCATGCTTCTCTCTCATTTCTTCAACTATTGGTGCTCCTGTGGGCAACACATTCAATTTCAAGAAATTGAGTAACATCATTAGCAATACCTCATAAGTAGAGTGTTATCCTGCTTTTCCATGATGCAATATTATCTTTTTTCAACTTGGGCACATCTCGTCTATTCATCTTGTGATATTTGACTTAGGTCTTGAAACCTTCCTTCTAAGTACACAATCTCTGATACCAATTGTTAGTAATAATAGAGAGGGGGGGTGAATCAGTGGCCTCAAAAACTTATCCTTATTCTAACCACCAATCAAATAAACCTTAGATTATTATGTCCCTACAAGATGCATGTCATGAGATACTTATAATGTTTATCTGTCTATCGGTTTACCTTGTCTTTCCTTATTCTCCTTGATTACCGATAGGCAGTATAACTATTTACTGAAATACAGTAAATATGAAGAGTATACCGATAAATCTAGTGTTAACTATGTTAGATACAAAAAAATAAAGAAATGAATCATTCACACATAACACATGAATTTTTAATATGGAAACCTTGTTAAGGGAAAAAACCACTGGGACTAGTACCCCAAATTTCCACTCATCCAAAGTGAGCCCTGTTAAGAGCCAACCCTATTAAAGGTTACAAACACACTATTAGGTGTGACCTTGTTAGAGGATTTTACACATATAGGTTGTCACTTAGTATCGAGCATATAATGCTGCCATCCTTGAATCAGCCTCTCTTAGACCATTAATAAGCATCGGGCATATCCAATGCTACTTTCATGAGTCAACCTTTTTGGCACTCCTTGGGATGTACCTCAATATATAGAAGACTGTTAAGTCCTATTCTATTAAGAGACTTGATGCTTCAATGGTTAAACTAAAATAAAATGACCTATTTCTAATGCAACTTGAATTGTAGATTTTCAGGTCTATTTAAGTACATTACCTCTCTGATCAATGTATCAATTTAATTATTTTATGCTCCATACTTTCTACTCTATGATGTTGTGCTCACTGTTCGTCGGTGTCCACAGAATTCCTTAGCTCTTCTTCAGCTTGATTGATCAGTACTGCATGAAGTTTTTCTTCATTTGTTTCTCTTTAACATCCTCTTTCTATTCACTCCCCTTAATCCCTTTTCATGTGATATGAAAAATGAATTAAGCTTGTCTCTTATATAGACATGATATTCACTTTTTCTTGATTCTTGATTCTTGGCGTAAAAAAAAAAATTATCCAATTTGATTTAAAGCATAACTCCTGATTTGTCTTGTAGTTATCTTCATGCCAAGTGTACAAATCTTCTTTAAATCAATCACTTAAATCTAGTCAAATAAAATAAAGAAAATAACCAATTAAGTCTATCTTTAGCTCTTTCCAGCTAGATATTTTATCATTTTCTGAGCCCTCTATTCTGTCGGTTATCTCTTTAGTTATTCATCAGTTACAACTGTCAGTTCCGTTGGTGTGACTCTAGTTAGCTTCGGGATCTCCGTCTGTCGGGCAACTCTATTTTTAGCTCGTCAGGCATCCTGTGGTTTTCTTCGTCGGGAAACACTATCTTCTACTCGTAGGGTATCATTGTGACTTTTCTTCTTTTCCTTTACCGATGGTGTGCATTCCATCGGTGTTATCTGTCACTTAGTGAATACTTGACTTTTATGCATTGCCGAAGGCATAACCTTTGTTCCACTGATTCTCTGAAGTCTTTGGAATTTTATACATGACCGTACAGATGATATCAAGTTGACATCAATGACAAAACAAATCATTAACTGATTTAATGCCTTGCATTATCTTCAACTTAACATTATCAAACATTTAATCAGTTACATGTCATCATTAAATATCAGATGAAAGAATACTTGGTATCGGTTAGTTACAAGACCTGGAAGCACATTCTGATAAAGTATGTATTTTTTTATGAATGGGCTTAAGACTCAAGATGAAATTGAGGCATATGAATAAAATGAAAAGGCAAAGTATCGTATTACTAGTTCTCTATCAAAAATTGAATTATCCAAGGTTATTTCTTTGAAAACTGTTTATGAAGTTTGGGAAAAGTTGAAAGAGATCTATGAGGGAAATGATAGAGTTAAGTTATCTAATAAATTGACAACTAAGAGACATTATGAGAATTTAACAATGAAAGAAAGTGAATATATCAAAATCTATTTACAAAGGAATGAGAATGTAGTGAATGATGTCAATAACCAAGGAGGCATTATTATCGATGAAGACTTTATGGAGAAGATCTTGATGACATTACCAGATAACTAAAGTGACAAGATCTCAATAATTGAAGAGGTGTATGATCCAAAGAAATTTACAAAAGAACAATTATTTGGTACCCTAACAATATTTGAATTAAGAATGTTTGGAAGGGATAAGAGAAGATATGAAATGAAATTCAAATAAACAAAATCAGATGATGATTTTGATGAAGAAGAATTTGAAGAAAACTTTGCAAGGAGATTTAAGAAAGGTACTGACAAGTATAAATGTATGTTACCTCTAAAATGTTTTAGATGTGGTAAAATTGATCGTTTGGAAGCTAGATGTCCAGAGAAAGGTCCTAGACAAAAGTTTAAGAAGTCCAAAAACAAGGCTTACTATGTGAATGAAGATTCTAGTATCTCAAATGATGAATCATAGACTAAATATTGTTTGTTTTATTTTGAAGAGGATGATAAATCATAAATTGATATTACTAACATTTGTGCTGAAACTGATAATGGTGTTGAAACTTCTTTGTATGTTAGAAGAAAGAAAAATTTATGGTTGAATGATAGTGGTTGTTCTCATCATATGACCGGAGATAAAAGTAAATTTGTTTCACTTAAAAAATATGATGGTGATCATTTTAGATTTGGTGATGACAACATAACTTACATTGTTTAAAGAATCTATTACTTTTGATCGAAAGAATAACATCGACAATGTATATTATGTGAAGAGTTTGTATCACAATGTGTTGAGTGTTGGACAGATGTGTGAAAATGGATATGATGTCATTTTAAAAAATGAAGGTTGTCAAATGAAGAAAATATCAGGAGATCTAATTACAATTGGGAAAAGAATAGGAAGGAACATGTACCAGCTAGAAGGAGAATCGTAAGGATGTTGTTTACTATCTCAGATTGATAAAAGTTGGATTTTGCATTGGAGGATGTGTCATATAATATTTGATGACCTGGTGAAAATAAGCTCATCTTGTGCAGTGAGAGATCTACCTAGACTACATAAACCACAAAACATTATCTGCAAGGGTTTTCAAGAAGGGAAGCAGAGAAGATAATCATTCAAGATAAAAGATAATTCATCTACCGATGTACTAGAGATTGTGCACACTGATCTCTATGGTCCTACCAGAACAAGGATTTTTTAAGGTGAAAGGTACTTTATACTTTTTATTGATGACTATTAAAGGATGACATGGATTTCTTTTCTTGGAGACAAATCTGAGACATTTGAGAAGTTCAAGATATTTAAGGTTAGAATTGAAAATCAGTGTGGTAGAAATATAAAATATTTGATATATGATAAAGGAGGAGAGTTTACATATGATGCTTTTGAAATATTTTGTGAAAATCATGGTATTAAGAGCCAATTTTTAGCAGCAAGAACATCCCAATAGAATGGTGTTGTGGAAATAATGAATCGGATAATTCAGGAAGCATCAAGAATTATGTTGAAGGAGACAAGCCTAATGGAAATCTATTAGAGAAAAGTAGTACATAATTATATGTATATGCCTAATAGAGTTATGCACTAGAGGAAATATGGGAATAATTTCTATGAAAGAGCACCTATAGTTAAGTACTTCAAAATATTTGGCAGCAAGTTTTACATTCGTAAAGATGAAGACAATCATGGGAAATTTCATAGCAGAGCGGATGAAGGGATATTTCTAGGATATTCTACAAGAAGAAAAGTGTATCAGTGCAAAAATAAGAGACTAAACAAAATTGTGAAGAGTGCAAATGTGGAGAGTGATGAATAATTTTAGAAGGTCCTTGAGGATACATTGAGTATGAATCTGATAGAGAGGACAAAAGGAAGGAGGAAAAGAAAGAAGAAGAAGATACTCAACCGACAAGGTATGTGCAGATGAATCATTCAGAGAATCAAATCATTAGAGACAAGAGCATAGGATTTTTTACTAGAAGTAAAGCATCTCAAGATCATGATTTTTTATGTTTAGTGTCAGAGGTTGAAGAGATACTGTGAAGGAGTGTAAAAGGGAACCTTTTAAAGGATGCAAAAAATTGATGCAGAACAAGAAGGGAAGAATCCACACCTTCCCTATTGCTAGGTAAAGGGATTCTTGAAGGATGATGCACTTTTAGTCTCCAAGCTAAGGGATTTGTTTACCATGAAAACCCAAAGATGAAAAATGAAAAAGGTTATGATCAAGGATGCATATCTCTTGTACAAAAGAGAATGCTTAATGAAAACCAACATTTATATCTAATATTGGATATCACATTATAGAAAAATGCCACTTAACCAAGGGAAAAGTGGATCCTTTGAGGGGATGAGAGATGGATATAGTATCCTTTCCCCCCAAGTGTGGAGACAAGGGTAAGGAGAAAGAGGACTTATTATTTTACTCATAAAGTATGATCACACCATGCATGACAATGAGCCACCAAAGGATAGGCTAACAATGTTTCATAGTGTGGAGAAACATAATAGGGACTTGAATTCTATTCAAAGAATCAAGATTGAAAAATAATTCTTTGTGACATGTTATGTGAATAATGTAATTATTAATGAGTTGTTGAATTTTATAATGTAAGGCTTGAAATTAATTTGTAGAGTCATCATGATATCGACGATACATGTAGAAAGGAAGATTTAAAAGATTTTTACTATGCCTCTTTTATTGTTTAGGCCAAGTAATCACTTTAGCATGAAGAAGGTTAAGAAAATTGATTTCTTGATTAAAGGTGGATATTCTAGATGTGTTAGATAATAAAGGAGGGGATGTTTAAAAATGAGGAGATTCGAAACCAAATTGTTTAATAGGTTTCGCACTATTCTCAGTGCTTTGTCACACACATCCTAAACCATATTTGATATTATGAGTTGAATTGTTTTGAGAATTATGTTGGACAAATGATACACTAGGTCATGTAAACTAAAGGGGCCTGTGTACCCATTAGGATTTTGGTATTTATCTACAAAGGATGGCGTAAAGTACAATGACTCCCAATCATCATCGAAAAGGGAACTTATAGGAGAAGATGATATGTTTTTCTTAAATGGTGTAGGAATGGAAGGAGAACCATGTTGAATTTGTAAGCAATTATTGGGTCTACCATCAACAAGAAGGGTATATATCAAGTTTTTATATATAAAATTTACTTTGTGATGGACCGTTGAAGGAAAAGCACGCATAGCATGTAGCCATGACTATCCTAAGAGAATATTATATTTAAGAGTAGCAAGAATGACATGAATAGGTGTGGATAAAGTGAGAGGACCTACCTTAATATGCAAAGTGATAACACCCAAGGATTGTTTAACAATGTTTTCAAAGCCACAAATAGGAGTATAGGAGTATAATAATGTTTGATTGATGAAGTATCTTCCTTTATCTCATGTAACAAGTCAATTCTACAAACATTAACTCCAGAGCCATTATCAATTAAATTTATTTGAATAAGACTACCATTGATAATGATAGAAACCATGAGAGCATCATGTTGATCTTATATTTATTTAGAAGGCAAGTCATCTTGATAAAATACAATTTGAGCTTTGTTATTAGTCACATTCATGCATTCCATGATGAAAGTGATATTGTCCTTCCTAGGAGGGGGGACAATAATATTTTATAACTCTTTTTGTAATGCTTCATGATAAGTAGATGAATTTTGAAGAAGCTCTAGAAGAGATATCTTGGTAGGAGTAGCATGAAGTTGTTCTACTAAATCATACTCCTTTCCAAAGTTTTGAGGAAGATGAGGTAGAGGAGGAAGCACTAGTTGAGAAGGAGGAAGAGAAGGAGGAACAAATGAACTTGTAGATTTTCTATTGTTTCTTGTATTATAAGTGTCGACAATCACATGATAGTATGGTTTTTGACCAACTTTCACCTCAATGATCATTTTTTTTGAGGTTGAGGGTTATGTTGATAAAGATGAACAACTTTAGGTTTTAATTACTCTAAACATTGATAACATTAACTTGATTAAGTTGTTGATTGTTCAAGGGTTCATCACTAGAAGGGAGAGCATTAAGTAAATTAGTAATGATATGATCCTTTTCTTCCAAGATAGGATTAGGGACTTTCTTTAATTCTTCATCTCTAGAAGGGTTGTCAAATGAAGGTAAGGCGATATTAAGGAAAGTATTTATAATTTCCTCTTGTTCTAAAATATTGTCATAAAGAGGGTAGATAGTAGGAGAAGGAGAAACATCAAGATTGAGAGAATCATCTTTAGATGAAGTATAAGAAATGTAAACCAAAATATCACCCTCTTTTAACAATATTGTTTCATGATGGAGAGAACAGTCAACATGATCATCTAGTGGTTCATCCCAAATAGGGAGATTAGTGCAAAATTTAGGAGAAGTATAATAAAAATTCATCAAATCTTATTTCCTAAAAGTAAAATAATGGAAATGGATATAAGGTAAGGTGTCAAAAGGGAAATTATAAATTTTTAGCAAGGTATTCTCATGAGGGAAGCACATATAAAGATAATAGTTAACATCAATCTTCAACACTTCTTTTGAAAGACAGAGATTATTGAAAGAAGGGTTAAACACATCTTCTATTCCCTGCATACATATCCGTATATTTTGTGTGGAAAAATGTTGCGTCCCCTTTTCCCTATGGTTTTTTCTTTGTCTCTTATTTTGTGTTTCTCTAGGATCCAGGATCCCAGAGTGTCCTCTTGTTCGTGGTCAATAATTTTGGGCTTCAGGGTTCTGATGTCGTCACTTCTATCTTCGCTTAAAGAAGTGAAAGTTGGGTGCCCTAAGGTCGAGACTTTTGAATTTATCTACCTTTGCAATTCTAATTTGTAATTAATGAACTTCCTTAGTAATTATAAAAGGATTTTTAACACTCACTTTTATATTTTCCTTAAGAGAAAATTACCCTCTGAGTGATTAACTACAAAGTGTGAAGTGTCCACAAATCTTGAGTCTTCAACAGTGTATTGCACAAATGATAGTGTTCTTTCTTTGGTATTCGAATTGGACAGTTCAAGTGTTGGCTGGACAGTGAGTGATTCATCCATTGGTGTCAACATTCCTTGTTTCAGGTAGGTTCCTCTTGGTCATTTGTTGGTTGTTTTCTTTTCTTTTGGTGTCTAGTTTGGCCTTCATTTTTTGTTTCTTTCCTTTCCTTTTTCTTTTTCCTCGTGTCGCATGAATCCCTCCCTACAAATAGTGTTTGTGTGGGGATTTTAGGCCTTTCCTTAATTTTTTTGGCATCTTCCTTCTGTGGATTGTCCATCCCATGTATTTATAGTGTAAGTTTGTGTAAGTATGTTGTGAATCTATGTGAATACGTATAATTAGTGTGGGTTCCCTTTGCGTGCCCCTATAAATAGCGGTGGAGATAGGTCATGGTTTGAATTACTTGCAAGGTATGTTAGATCATGCATTAAGAATAATAGGTCCATGGACTCTGTGCCAAGTCATTGTATCCTAGGTTTCATTCTCAAGAGGTGAGTTCTACCAAGTTGTAGGATCCACTTTGGTCACAAAGTCGAGTCCGTGTGTCCAAAAAGGTCAGTTCAAGTTTTCTCTCTCCTCCATCATGCCTATCTTAATGATAGTACTAGTTCCCATGATTAAACATTCAAATTTTTCCTAGCTAGATATTAATTCCCTTTATGCCATACTAGCTATAAGTTTAAATGCCATAACTCTACATTTATGGATGCATGCATGTCCAACCTTGGATATGACCGATCATTGAATAAACGTCACATAAACTATTCATTTGTACTTTTTATCATTTGGGGATTGAGTCCATAAGTGCCTTGTTGGTTCCTGACACACTTTTTTTTCTTATATAATGAGATTTCACTAAGTAACTATCTTCAGAATCTGGCCTTCTTAGTCATACACCATGGATCTTACAACCTACTCACAAAGAGGATGCTTCTTAAGATACTTCTCATTATTGACTAATGTTCTTATTTCTCCAAGTAGCGAAATGCGCGGTCCTCAAGGTACTAGGACCCAAATTTTTTGTCATCTTATGTTATCATTTATATCATATTGATGGTTATTCGGTCTTGCAGGTTATAATCGAGAAAAATGGTAGCTGTAGGATCACCACCCAAAAGTCCAGAGCTTCCCAACTCATCTACAGTTTTGGATAAAAATTCAAAAGAGGAAAAATATTTGGAAAAAATCTTGATGGAAATGAAATACAAGAAGGATGGAATGATCCAGGGATCCCAGATCGAGACCACACTCTGTGAAATTTTAGACATTGATTTTGGTACCTAGGTCAAACTAGGAAGCCTCCAATAAACAATATGTAGGCAAGTGATGTTTTTGGTATGCTATGAGACACTTAATGGTTGTCATTTATGGAAAAATATCTAATAGTATGATCAAGATAAGTACAATTTTGATGATTCAGTTCTGGAATTGACTAAGTATAGAAACAAATTTTTAGAGTATAACATTTTTTTTTTGGACAACAAAGATTAAGTACAATGTTTGATGACAAGTGAGCTTAGAGGAAGATACTATGGAGTATTTATGACCTCCACCTAAGATAGATTTGGTTTTGGTGATGTTTACAGAGCGTTAGAGATATTTGAAGACATGCGTAGACAACAAAATAGTGAAACAAAGCAGTTGAACAATCGTGAGGATTAAGGGAATATGATGTGGACTCCTAGGGTGCTAAGTTGGATTATCATTATGGATAAACTATATTTTGGTTATCTAAGAGTGCCAAATTTATATTTACTCTTTACATTATTAATTCTATTTTGTAGTAGCCATCTGGAAGATAATGTATTAGAGAGCCAACTAGATGATATATATA
>MU227529.1:539943-565909 GCA_018584345.1 Thuja plicata | reverse complement strand
TTCCCCCCCCCCCCCCCCTCTTAGTATTACTTAATCCTAACACAATATACCAATTGAGGTGGGCCAATGATCCATTATCTATCAACATCACTACCTCCAGGATTATTCAGGATTCATGCTTCACACACTCCATGCAGGATCCGAATTTAATACTGTTGGAAATAATGGGAAGTATGTACTAAGAGGTGAGGGGTGAATCATTACCTCTAAATATTTTAGTTAATTAAACTTTAACCTTATGTAATCAAATCTTTGCTTTACCGATCATTTTTATTGTTCTTTCTTTATGCATGTCATAAACATTCATAATCTTAATTGTATGTAGACATTCATAGAAACATTCATGAAAGCAATAACACATAACACAAGATATGGTAACGTAGAAAAGCCTTGTTAGAAGGTAAAAACTACAGTGGGGATGACACCCAAAAAAACTTCACTATCTACAAATTGGAAGGGGCTAATTAAGGCTTACAATTTGATCACTTCTGATGATCTACCTTGTTAGGAGTATTATGTGGAGAATGTATAAGTTCTACTCTGTTAAGATATTTAGCAACACTATTTAGTGTGCACTTGGTTAAGAGATTTACAATAGGATTGTTAAATCCACCTTTCTTGAAAGGATTTCTTATATTTGCTAAACTTGTTAGAATTTAGACAAAAATACTCATTGACCTGAGTGTATGCAATCTACAATTTCAGATTACAGATCCATTAAAGTTTTCATGTACAAAGTATCACCTATTGTGATTTATTAATACCTATGTTGCTCGGTAGCCTTGGTTCTTGGTTCTTGATAACCAAATTCATCTTTTGTTGTTCTTCTTCTTGAAACTCTTAGTCTGATCCATAGATGTGCTTGTTGGCTACATTCATCCTCTTATCCATCTCTAATGAATTATTACACATCTATTTATACAATAGATTTGACCTTTTTAGTTTCACGTATTACAAACTTAACTCTATGATCAAAGGTTTACAACTTGACCTTGATCTCCTAGTTTGCATGTTTTTAATAAGTTAGAGTGATTAAAACAATTACAATTATGTTTCTTGTTCCTCAAGAAATGGTTTTAGAACAAATATAAACTATAACTATAAAGCATAACTTTTTTATCTAACATGGAAGTTAGATCCACTTTTCTGAGGATATAACTGACTTTCGGTGTCTGATGCTCGGTTTTCTCTAAAATAAGTTTGTCTGTCTTTCGTTGTTCCTTTGTTGAACTTTCTGTTGGGTTCCTTTGTTTCTTCTCTTTTGGTTTATTGTGTAACCTACTTTTCAGGTTCCTCTATATCATCTTCAGGTTGTACTTTTGGTTTACACTGTAAAACTTGCATCGTTAGGTTTCTCTTTACTTAGGACTTTTGGTTTGAACTAAAACCTATCTTTTGGTGTAGTGTAATCGATAGTTCAAAAAACTATTTCTCTTTGTATACTAATGGAAAAATATATGTCATCAATATCCCCCTTTGAAATTAGTATTAAAAACTAATATGTGCAAAATACTAAAGTGTTTAGTATGTACACCATGTATATTACTTAGTCATTTCATGACTCCCCCTATGCATATGTCGATATAGTATATTATATGTGTATGTACACTTTTCTTTATACTATTTGTTCCTTTTTACCTTGTCTTTTCCTTTTGTGCTATATGTATTGTACATGTCATTCTCCCCTATTGTACATATCATTTTCCTTTTCTCCCTTTTTTTATAGTAAGGGCAAAGGTGTATACCTATAACTAATCAAAAATACGAGAGTGAGAGGTCTTCATTTCCTCCATCATCTTCTCTCGTTTCTCCTTTAGATGCTCAAGAGCCATATGCTCTAGTGTGATCCTGGCATGCATGTCATAGATGTTGTCTACTACAGGCATCTCAGGGGTGGAAATTAGTTGTCTTGCCAAACTTATGTGCTATTACAGAAGTGTGAGGTTCGGTAAAATTTGAGCTTGTAGCTCAGTAACCTCTTCTCTAAATTGTGATTCTTCTTCCCAAAGTTCTTGTCTCAACCTTTTTATCTCTTTTATCTTCTCATAATGCAATTTGATTTTATTTCCATCTGTGGTTAGACTTTTAGCACTTGCATTTAGATCAGAATCAATCTTTTCAATCTTATCACTATTATCCTTAGTGAACTTCTCTAAAGTGCATAGCTTTTGGATTAAGGAAATAGCTTTAGTAATGATTGGATCTAATTCTTTTGTGAGTTTTGAAAGCTTTACCTTATTTTATGCCACTTCTTGGCTGATCTTTTCTGTCAGTTTGTACTATAACTTTTATTGTGCTCATTCTTTAATAGCCTTTTCTCCATCCACATTTTGAGTTGTGATTGCTTCGGTGAGAATGGAAATTTGATCCAGAATGGGGGCATTATGATCATCATCAATGTTAGGAACTATCTATTATAAGATATATTTTTTATTTTACAGCACTAGAGATTCTTTGTGTTCTTTTCTAAGCTTTTCTTGCATTGCTTTCCTTTGACATATCTCTTCATATTCTATAATAGATTCATAGTCTAATGTGGTTGGATCACACTTTGGTATTTCAATGATTTCATCAAGTGTGACCTCCAACTTACTCTTCTTGGTTTTCTTCTTCTTCTTTTGTGATACACCTGTATGCAAAACCATTGCAAGTTTCTCTGCTTGGTCTGATGTGCTGGAGGAAGGATTTTGTGGTGTTGTACCTTTTTCCTGCTGCTCGGGGTTTGCCTTTCATTTGTCTATGGATGTCTCCTCATCAACCTTTGGTGTATCTACAACATCACCTTTGGTATTATTAGGCATGGTATCAATTGTCTTATCTTGTTCACCTTTCTCTTTTTGTACATCATCTGTATCTTTAATTTGTGCATCCTTGTTGGTGTGATCTCCATCTTTTTGTTCTCCATTGATGACTACTTTTTCATTGGTTGTATCCTTATTTTCATCATTACCCTTATCTTCGGGTATGCTTGCATCCTTTTTAGGTGACTTCTCATTCTCTAAGATAATATTGATAGCTTGTATCAATAGTGGTATCTGTCCTGGTGTGTCTACCTATGCAAAATCTATTGTAGTGTCCTGTTTGTTGGTGTGGTCTCAGACAACAGTGACATCTTCATCTTTATTTACTTCATCTATAGGGTCTGCTTCAGTAACATCAATGATTGTATTATCCAGACATGTTTCATCTGCAATGTCCATATCCTTGTTGGAATTTATTTTTAATTATTCTTCATTAACATCCTCATAAGTAATAAGAATATATTCGGGGCTCTATTTATCCTAATCATCTTTGTTCTGTTGATTTTCAGTAAGAGATTTTTGTGGCTTGGGACTTGTATCCTTTTTAGGTATATCAATTATCTTTCTCCATTCAGCCTCACTCTTCTTGTGTAGTTCAAGTAGATGTCCTTGAAGTGCTTGATAGGATCTTAACTTTGGTGAGAACCTTTTGGAGTGATTCTTCATTATCTCTTCAATTTCCTCCATTTTAGCTTTGGGAGGCATGACAGAAACTAGGGCTCTTTCCCTAATCTCTTTCTCAGAGTGTAATACAAATGTCCATCTTGCCAATAATCTATTCTGAAGTTATTTTGTAATTTTATCTATTAGTTGTATTGGAACATGTTTGAATGTACACATCATTGTGATAAGTGCCTCTTCTATTTTATTTTGTTCCTTGGCATCCAATGTTAGCCATTTCTTAATCTTGTAATCATTTGATGCATCTGATTTGATAATAGAAGAACACACCTCATCAATTGTAGAAGGTATTGTGTCTTTGACCACTTGTACTGATTGTTTATCCTTTTCAGTGTCCTTAATGTGTTCCCTTGTTCTTAGGAACATTCTTCTTTTTGTTGGGTCTTTCTTCCCTATTTGTGGCTTTCTTTTGTAGGTCCTCACTTGACCTTTCTTTATCAGTGAAGGACTTGCATCCTTTGGTGTCTGACTCTTGGTCCTAGTTGCATCAGTAGTCCTAGATTTATTTGTTCGACGTGGAACAGGTGTGTATTGGACTCTGTGGACTCTGAGTCACTCTCCTTCTCAGCTTCACTGATGGGTGACTGACCCTAGGTTTCTTATTTCTGTTCAGTTTCCTCTTTGTTCACCGATAGATTTTTCTTCAAGTTCTTAACCATCTTATCTTTCTTTCTGTCAGTATTTTTCACAACTAAGCCAATTTTTATCCTTTCCTTGGCTTCCTCATAAGTTCCAAATTTAGGTTGTGATTTAGCCAGTGGTTCATTTATCAATGCCTCAATATCATTTGATGCTTGATCTATGTTCATCTCATAATCAAGGGGAGCCAGCCATGTTGTCCTTGGTAAAAATAGATTGATGTAGGTGTAGTCACTATCCACCATAAAACATATGTCATTCTTGAATATTTCTATTAATTGTTTTGGAATCCTTACTCTCTTCTGCATTCTTTCTTTTAATCCAGCAAAGTATTCATCCATTAGTGATTCAAAATTGTCTCCTAGTGATTTGATGAACTCACTAATCTGTGTGGTCGCAGGTCTTGTAGTGTCCCATTCTACATTTCCTATATATGGGAAGGATTCTTGGAAATAGAAGAATATGCACATGATAAGTGAACCAAACTTACATGAATTAGACTTTGTATTTCTTATTGTCGTCACGTTCTCATCTAATTTCCTGAGTAGTAGTTTAGATAGATCCAACTATAGTCCCTTCTTAACAATCTTATATGATGTATCCACTACTCTGGATGCAATATTTTTCATCTTGCTAGCTTGAAAGAACTTGTATCCTAAGACACATGCTCCAAATTTTATTTCAACATCATTGATGGTGGATACCTTTAATCCTCTTCCATCCCATGCGGCTCCTATGTTCTTTTCAATGTCATCTTTAGGAGGGTGATTTAATGCCTTTACTTTATCATTTATGGGATAACTAGTAACAACATGTATAACATCCTTGGTTATTGGTTTTGGCTCATCCATCCATAATTTTTGGTCATGTATCCTGCTCAGTACTAACCAAATCCATTTGGTCTTGACCTCCTTCGGGAAGCATAGGGAAATTCTAAGCCCTTTTACCTCAATATGCTTATGCTCTTCCTTGATAGTACTATCATTGTTCCAAAGCTTCTTGAAAGATTTCTCAACTTACATGTCTCCTATTTCTGCTATCTTGCAGTGTATATATGCTCACATGTCTTCGATGAGCAAAACCCTAGCTGGTATTGTGGAGAATGCACTAGCATTTTTGGGTTGTGAAGAAACCTCAGGACATATCTTGTAATGAGGTTCTTGATAGGTTGCATTCTTCATTAGATTTACCTTATTCTTTTTATCATTCTTGAGCTTGGAGGTTCTTGATGTAGTTTCCATTGATTCTGAAATTAGGGTTTTTTTGTGAATGGAAAGTAGAGTTCTTGATTATCTCTGTTACTTACTTCAACCTCTATAGCTGTTATGAATTTTTTTGGAGTGTAGGGAGTCAATTTTTCAATTCTTTGCAATCAAGTCACTTTGTGCTTAGGTTTCACTCTGTCTCTTCACTCTGGTCGCTTAGTGAACAATGAAACCCTTCCATTCTCTATTTATAGACTTTTCCCTAAATTGAGTCATTAATGCTCAACCACTTCTTGGTGTATGAAGAAAAAGTCATAAGGTGATACATAATAACATTCTTAGTGAGAACGTGATGCTTTGGGACAACTGTCAACTTGTTACGTTCACTGACAGATTTTGGTGGATGGTGAAGATAACATTGTCAACTCACATGATTACCAACGATTCTCAGTTTATATGAGCGACTTAGCCTTTATGTGTTAACCGATGATTCTCAGTAAGTATAGATAAATTATCTTTGTATGTACACTAATCCATTTTGGTATGTATAAATTGATGAGATTGTTTTCATAGAATCATAACAAGTAATACCATAGTGCATCTTTTAATCATGATGATTTGGTATTTTAACTATGTATAATGGAGATGATGCAAAATATAACTTGGTATAATGTATTTACATACTTACTTGTTCTTCTTAGGTGGGGGTGGTGATGTCACCAGATCCATTGGATAAGGTGTCACCAATTTCATTGCTTGGTCCAACTTCATTAGTGTTTGTAGCTTTCCTCCACATTTTGTTTCTCATTTTCCTGATGTTTTCAATGGTGTTTCCATTGGAAAAGGTGCTGGTCTCTGTCATTCGGTCTCTGTAGTATTTTCTCATATGACCAACTTTATGACATTGTAAACATGTCATTCTAGGGTTAGTCCAGCTCCTAGACTTTCTTGTCCATTGTCTCATACAGTTTGCAACTATGTGACCAAATCTTCCACATGTTGTGTAGTTTTCCCATGTATTGTAATCCCAAACATATTGGTTACCGACTCTTTTTGGTTGATAGGCAGTTTCTTGATCTTTAGGCTTCCATGTTTTCTTTTTCTTCTTCCTGCATTCAAGAGATGTGTGCCCATGCATTTTATTCAAGCAGGACAATATTTTTCCATGTAGGTTTCCTTCTTTGGTTGTTTCACCTTAGATTTACCTTCATAAGATTTATGTCCTTTCTCGTTACATTTATAACAAATTCCTATGAATGAAGGTGTGGATTTAGGAATACCTTTCATTTTTCTCTTGCATAATTTTGATGTGTGGCATTTCCTTCCATAGTGATTGCATGTCAGCTTTCTTTATCTTGGATTTTCATAGACATTCTTTGGATCAGCTTGATTGGGTGATTCTCTATTCTTGGTATAGCCTAGTCCAGTGTTGTTGTCGATTCTCCTTTGTACATCTAGAAAATCATCCATTCTTTTGTTTCTTTCTCCAGCTCTCTTGATTATGTCATTATGTTGTTTCTGAATTCTCACTTCATGTTTCAACTTTTCATTTTCTTCTCTTAGCTCACCGATAGCTTCTATTCTTTCAATGAGTTCTGTATTCATTCTGTTTGCATCTTGACTCATAAAAATAATCTAATTTGTGATCTCATGGTGATGTTCTATAAGTATTTGTATTTATGACTCTTTCTCTTATAGTTTTCAGTAATCTTCCTCATGTAATCAATAGCTAGTGTTCTTTCTTTCTCAGCTTATCTATCATTATTCATGACATCAATCATTCTTACCATCTATGTCTCTTGATCCATTTGCAGAGATTTCACTTGTCTAGCCAGATTTTGATTGATTTCATTCAGACTTGTGATGCTTTCTTCTGATGTGTCTGATGCTTTGCTAGTTGTAGATCCTAGAGAATCAAATATATCTGATATCTCTTCATCTTGATAGTCTGTTTCATTACAACGAGATGCCATAATCTTTCTTTCATCCGGCAACTATCTCATCTTGATTCTAGCTTCTTTATATTGTTCAAAGAAGATATGTATCTCTAATTTTTTATTCTCAATACTCGTGTCAAGCCTATACTTCTCCACTATATAATATTTTCTCTTAATTATTTAAACTTTCTTGATAAGAGATCAAACTCTGATACCAATTGTTGGAAATAATGGGAAGTGTGTACTGAGAGGGGAGGGGTGAATCAGTACCTCTAAAACTTTTAGTTAATTAACCTTTAACCTTATGTAATCAAATCTTTTCTTTACCATTCATATCTGTTGTTCTTTCTTTATGCATGTGATATCAATTCATAATCTTAATTGTATGTAGACATTCATAGAAACATTCATGAAAGAAATAAAACATAATAAAAGATATGGTAACACAGAAAAACCCCTATTAGAAGGTAAAAAAATATGGTGGGGATGGCACCCACAAAAAATTCACTATCTGGAGATTAGAAGGGGCTGGTTAAGGCTTACAATTTGATCAATTCTGATGATCTAACCTCTTAGGAGTATTATGTGGATACTGGTTAAGTTCTACTCTATTAAAATCTTTAGCAACACTATTTAGTGTGCACTCGGTTATGAGATTTACAATAGGATTGTTAAATCCACCTTTCTTGAAAGGATTTCTTCTATTTTCTACACTTGTTAGAATGTAGACAAAAATACTCATTGACCTGCGTGTATGCAATCTACAATTTCTGATTACAGATCCATTAATGTTTGCATATACAAAGTATCACCTAGTGTGATTGATTAATACCTTTGTTTCTCAGTAGTCTTGGTTCTTGATAACCAAATTCATCTTTTGTTGTTCTACTTCTTTAAACTCTTAGTCTGATCCATAGATGTGCTCGTTGGCTATATTCATCCTCTCATCCATCTCAAATGAATTATTACACATCTATTTGTACAATATATTTGACCTTTTTAGTTTCAACTATTACAAACTTAACTCTATCATCAAAGGTTTACAACTTGACCTCGATCTCCTAGTTTGCATTTTTTAATTAGTTTGACTGATTAAAACAATTACAATTATGTTTCTTGTTCCTCAAGAAATGGTTTTGAAACAAATCTAAACTCTAAATATAAAGCATAACTATTTTATCTGACGTGGAATTCATATCCACTTTTCTCAGGATATAATGGACTTTCGGTGTCTGATGCTTGGTTTCCTCTAAAGTCAGTTTGTTTGTATTTTGGTGTTCCTTTGTTGAACAGTCTGTCAAGTTTCTCTTTTTCTACTCTTTTAGTTTATAGTGTAATCTTCTTGTCAAATTCCTCTATATCATCTTCGGGTTGTACTTTTAGTTTACACAGTAAAACTTGTCTCTTCGGGTTTCTATTTACTTAACACTTTTGGTTTGAAATGAAACTTGTCTTTCTGTGTAGTCTAACCGATGGTTCAAACAAATTTTTCTCTTTGTATACTAATGGAAAAATATATGTCATCAAATACTATCATGGACAAGAACTACAATGCAGCCACTCACACTATTGTTACATCCTCCAGAGGGCCCCATGCCTTCTTGGACCATCATCATGACCTGGGCCACCTTAGTTGAAAATTTTATAGAGGTGGGAGACATGACTTGGCATATCCTAAATATATGATGTTTGAAAAGCCCGCGCCAAGATTTTTGGAAAATGAAGATGGATATCCCTCGCTCGGACTTCAAGGAGCCAATACAGGTAGGGATAATTTTTCAATGCAGGGTTTTTGAGAAGTTTCATCCCTGAGAATTATCTCCTTGGATGTACTACTTCCTCTAATGCATGACCAATAATAGGAAACATTTTGATTAGGCAACCATCATATCTAATCATGTGGATGCTCAGATAAGGAATGTAGGGAAAGATAGTAATTTTTATATGACATCTTTTGTTTTATGGTCCTTGTCCTAAAAACATGTAGGAATCTAGGGGCTTAACACAATTGGCATCATTTACATAGAGATGAGGCAATCTACCCTATGTGATCATTTTCCCCAGATCCAATGGGATGAATCTTTCCAAAAAATTTGTAGAGTAAACAACATCTTCATTTTTCATGGAGTTAAGGTGCTCACAAAAGATGTAGGTTTCAGGATGTCCCCAGAATTGATAGCCATGATCAGGCCATAGGGATGTTACTTCATCCAATTTTTACAACATTCCTACATTCAGGTCACTCGGTTCACATCGAACCCATTTTTGTTGGAAAAACGTTATAGGCATAAAGTTGTTTTGTTGGAATTTTGTAGGAAGATCCTTGAGGTACACACCCTATTGAATACATAGAGGGCTACCTCTATTTCTTTCCCTATCACTTGTGCCAACTATAAATGAACCCTCACGACAGCCTGGGAAGCTAAGAATGAGTTAAGTAGTTTAAATTTAACCAAGTTTTCACTTAGGAACCTAAATTATGATCCGCACAATCTCTTAGAGAAGGAAATGCCCCAAGAGTCTCAACCCCATGAGGCACACCAAGAAGATTTTAGGGAATACTTCCAGGAAAATTTTGATGTTTGAAACAAGCATTATGTAAGTATGTAAAAGGGCATGATGGAGCACCATCACCTTCGATCATTTCCACAAAAAATTTCTGACAGCAGGTCTCTCAAAGACCCTGAGTATAAAGAATCAAGAACTGATAAGATGGGTCTCCCTCCAGTGGACTGGAGTACTCAAAATATTTTTTCTATTGAGGCCATATCCAGAACCATTATCGAGTGGAGTAACACTCATTTTGTAAGAGTGTGTCTAATAAGTGTCCGCTTGGATGAAAATCTTAAAGGGGAAACCATTTATGGATCATGGGTGATGGAACAATCCAAATGCCAAGGAAATAAGAAGGTCATTTTGTCATCCCAACCATCACACCCAGTCATAGAGCCCCTCATGAGGCATTTAGACAAACAATTGGAGAGGTCCCAAAAGTTAGTGGAAGAAACATAGTCTGGTGTGACATTTTACCTTAGAGCCACCTTGATGGACTCCTGATCCCTGACAACCATAGCACCCTCCTTGGCTACCCCATTTGGTTTGTCATGTGACAAGGAGGATATCAAAGAGGAAGTAGAGATAGATTTGCTGGAGTATCACTCTAGAGAAGAAAGAAGCAGAAGGCTAGTAGGGCTTCCCCAAATAAGGACCTGAGCTTGGAACCTAAGAATGTGGAAGAGGTCATATAAATTCCTTCTACCTCCTCCTCTAAAATATAAAATGCTTTGGAGGATCCACCAGAGATCTCACAAAAAAATGTCAACAATTTCTTCCATGTCGACAAATAAGATAGCCTGTGCATGACTAAAGAGAGAATGACCGAGGAGATGGTACAAGAACATGATGCAGATACCCTCTAGGAAGTGGAAGAGATTGAAGAAGTGGAAAAATGCACTCAAGAACAAGAAAAGGAGCACCGATGGGAAGAAACTGAGAAAAGGGTAGAGGAAGAAAGAAGGGACATTGAAGAAAATAAGAGGGAAAAATAGAATAAAAGGATTGAGGAGAAATCATTGGCCTCCAGGGAAACTGGACCTTCGGGATCAACCATACTCCCAGTTGGCATGCCCTAATCCCAAATAGGTGACCAAGGCCCATTGCCTCCTCCTGATACATATGAAGTAGAAACTATCTTGGGACTTCAGCACAAGGGGGTCCAAGATGAACAAGTCTCCCAACCGCCACTAGCCTCCCCACCCGCAAAAGATATCCCTAGAAATAATGTAGGTATAGGAGAAGAACATATAGATAATAATCCTAACGAAAATGTTGAACAAATAATAATAGAGGGACCAAAGAAAAGGTCAGTTGAACCTCCCCCAGGTTCATAAATAATGATGGGCGAGGAAGAAGGCCCTCCAAAATGGTTGGTGGAATCACAGAGGAGTAAAATGACAACATAAATATCAAATCCTCCTTCACTAGTTGAAATGTTAGCCAAAGAACGGGTGGCAAAGAAGAAAAAGAAGGCCCGTACCATCCATACAATCTAGAGGTGTCTAGATGGAGGCATGGTGGCAACAATGACAACCCCATTAGAAAACATGGAAGATATCAAAGTAACAGTGGAACAGTATACCATAACATAGATTCCCCTAGGACGATGAGACCAGAGAGGAGAACTGGAACTCCTTGATGACGCAAGTTGGTCCATCCATGAATGGTACAAAAAATAATTCCAAAAGAAAAAAAGAACTTCAAGCCTCAGACTCAAATCAAGCCTCAAAGGAATCTTGATAGAAATATCTCTCCCTCTCTCTTTTGCAATGATAGAACCCTCTACATATAGAATGATGCTCCCATAGGGAAATATAGATCCACTTTGGGACATGAAGAAGAAGGCACTGAAAATGGATGATTGGGTTGCTGAACAACTAGACGAAATGAGGAGATTTTTATCAGAATCCCTCTCAAACCTATACAAATCCCATGACATTGTCAAAAAACTTAACAGGATCATCCTAGCATGGAAAGAAGAGTCTAAAAAATATGATGATCTGAAGGATGGTCTCGTGGAAAGTTTGTGCCTCAGGGAAGATAATTTGGCTGAAAAATAAATTTTGCGGAAAAATACTTATGATTTCCTGAAGACCCAGTACTCCAAACTTGCATTCAAAATCACGATGAGAAAGAAAATAGTAAAGGTATTAGACACTCATGTTACTAAGGTTTGAGATATGATGTACCAGTATGTGGTTTTTGTTTGGGAAGCTACATCAGAAAGGATAATGAGCCCTAGTACATATACTCACATTGATTCTTTATTAATTAAATTTGATGAGCTGGTTGATGCACAATTCCAGTCAATGAGAGATTTTGATAGTTCAGATATGGGGAAGCTTTCCCAGCTAGTGTTGAAGGCTCATGATGCCACTAGAATCACCTCTGAGGTGAAGACAAAATCTAGGGATGCAAGAGATTATCTAGATGAGGCTACCATTGGCATGGACTATTTGAAGGAGGTAGACAAGGAAGGAATAATTAAAATGTTTAAATCCTTCAAGAAATTTTAAGAACAATAAATTCTCTTGGATCTATAATTTCTCCTTCTACAAATCCATTTTCTTCTATTCATTATTGTTTGAGTGCAAGCTCCCAAAGTCCAGATTTCTAAACTTCATTCTTTGTATTCTTTATGGTGGTCCATGTCGATGATTCTTTTGGATCTGAAAAACCGTCATCCCAGATCATTGTCAGTATTCAGTCAGAGGTTGAGCGAGTATAGTATAGCCTAAAAGTGACAGGAGAAAGGTAAGAAACTGAAAACATCTTCCCAACTCCCTAGGTGCCAATCCAACAATTAATATCTAATGTACATGGGGATTACCCAAAGACAGGGAGTCATCACTGCATTTATGGAGTGCATGGCTCAAGATACCCAAAATGCATAGTCACATGTGCATGTACAATGGTTTCTCCTTGATGATTTATCCCCTAGATTCTTCTTCTTCCTTTCCTCCTCTCTATTCTGTCTCTTTTGATTATTGTAATATAATAAGGATGATTCTGACAACACATGTAGTACCAGCTATAGATATTAAATTCAATGTAAATATGTAGGTTGTATAGGTTGTAGGTCCCTATGTAGATAGTGTGTCTTTTCTATAAAAAATAAGTCTGACGCCATTCCAAAAGGTCAAAAAAATTGAAGATTTTGTTGTCCATAGAAATTGTTGCACTCTTGTTCTTAGTTTAGCTACTTGATTGATTTTAGTAGATTAATGCTCCCTTGGAATCATGGATGTACCAACTAGTGATACTGGCTCTCAGATTTAATGACAAAATAAAAGAATACTCTTTGTGTCGCACTTCATGTCATCTCTGAGTCCAGATTTACCAAAAACCTTTCATGTTGTATGCTTCCTTCTATCCTGTATTCTAGTTCCTTGGTATTTAAATGAAATGCTTTACTTTCACTACTAAAATATTTTTTGGTTGATGGTTAATGGTTCTTCATCTTGAGCACCATTGATGTTTGAAAGTTTATAATATGACTATAGATAGAGGTTCACTCTACCTCTGGTTTATCTTTTGCATTTTCTTCATCAAAGTTGACTATTACTTGCAGGAAGCCTTACCCATTCTAAGTCTTCAATATTTAATGATTTTAAAACCAACATTTCCCTTATCATAAAACAATCATCTTCCCAACTAAACCATCCCCTCACCATTGTGACCCGACTACCAGGTGCATGGAGGTTAGGAGAGATCACTCTCTAGTAAAAGTCTTTAGGAAAAGTTGGCTAGTACCTCGGTACCCAATGAAAATTCTCACTCTGCTGGTGAGGTCATCACAAAGTCCCATCAACAACATCTTCTTGCACTTATATGGCCTTAAGGAGAGGGAGATCCTTAGGAGAGGGATAAAGTGATAAAAGGGAGGCTAAGACACTATCACCTTGAGAAAATAGATGCATTTTAATACTAAGATAAAAGGAAAGCATGCATGTAATAACAAGAAATGAAATGTAATGATTACTAACTAATGCATGAAATAAAATATTTTGGTATATTTTTTATTGTTTTGAAACATGTAAGCATGCAAGAATGCAATGGATCTATGCAAAAATGTAATGCATGAAAAGATATAAATACATACAATGTAGCAAAGGTATGATGTAAAGATTGATTAAGGAAATACATACAAGTAGATCTAGACACTACAGTAAAGTCAAAATATAATTCAAGGAAGATCTAACTACCAAAATAAAAAAGGAGGAAATGTTATGAGTCGGGTTCACCAAAATGTATAATAAGAAATGGTGAGAACTGTTAAGATGTATATTACTTACCATAATACTACATACATTGGGATACAAACCATCACAAAGTGAATCTGAATAGCACAACCAAAAGGAGGATGAGTGCTAATGCAAGATCTATGCTCAATGGGGATTTGATTCCTTAAGAGGTATGATCTAATAAAGTAAATGCAAGGGAAAATAAGTAAAAACAAAGTGCACCTAGAAATAATATGAGGAGAACTAAACTTTGAATCTAATTTGGTTGTTGTTGGCACCTCAAAATAAGATGTAACTTCAAATTTGGCAAAAAGGGACCCGTATCTTTCTACTCTAGAAATTACACTGAAAAGTGCAGGAACAAGTCATGTTTTTGGGAAAATTTTAACATTTTGGGAACAAGTTGACAAGTTAACTTTTTCGTGGAAAAATATAATGAAAGTTTTATGAACTCTCTAATTGTACGTGCATTTCTTAGATCCAAAATCATAGCTCTGTAACCTATTCCTACACACAAAAAATAGGGGAAAAGGTTGTGGAAAGGGGCTTGCCTTGGTCAAACCCCTGTTTAGGAATGAACCTTCAAATTGAATTGAAATTTCATAAAGAAAGATGGAAGCTAGATTTGAAACACAAATCACATTATACCTTGATGATGCAATGCCTCTTTAAATGTGATCACAAGTGTTGATACAATATCTTGAATTCCACAAAAACCTAACATGAAATCATGAAACCAAACCCTTGAATGATGAATGTTGTAGTTTTCCACAATGCTTGATGGAGAAGAAGAAGGATTGAAGACTTGGATGCTTGATTTTAATGTCCCTACTTATTGTTAGTAATAACTAAGAGGGGGGGGGGCTGAATCAGTGGCCTCAAAAATCTATCCTTTAAACTTTAATCCACCAATCAATACACCTCAGATTATTAAGTCCCTACAAGATGTATGCCTTGAAATACTTGAAATACTTGAAATAATTAACTGTCTGTTGGTTTACCTTGTTTGTCCTTATTCTCCTTGATTACTGATAAGCAGTAAAATTTATTTACTGATGCTCATTAAATATGCAGAGTATACCAATCAATCTAGAAATGCATATGTGAAAAGTAAAATAATAAAGTAATAAACCATATACATAACACATGGATTTTAACATGGAAACCCTGTTAAGGGAAAAAAGGACTAGGACCGGTACCCCAAATTTTCACTCTTCTGAAGTGAGCCCTATTAGGAACCAACCCTATTAAAGGTTACAAACACACGGTTAAGTGTGACCTTGTTAGAGGATTTTTATACATAGATTGTCACTTATAATTTGGCATCTATGCTACCATCCTTGAATCAATCTTTAGACTGTCAATAGGCTTTATGCTAATCTTACTACCATCCTTGAATCAGCCTCCTTCTTAGATTGTCAATAGGCTTTAGGTAAGACTGCTGCTACTATCATGAATCAACCTTTTTGGTAATCTGTTAGGATATACCTCAATTCTAGAAGATGGTTAAGTCCTGCTCTGTTAAGAGACTTTAATGCTTCAATGGTGAAGCTGAAACACAATGATATGTTTCTAATACAACTTTGAATTACAGATATTTAGATCTATTTATGTACAATACCTCTCTGATCAATGTATCAATTCAATTCCTTTGTGCTTCACACTTTCTACTGTGTGATGCTGTGCTTCTCTATTCGTCGGTGTCTGCAGAATTCTTTAGCTCTCCCTTAGCTTGATTGATCAGGACTGTATGAAGTTTATCCTTCGCCAGTTTCTCTTCAAAATCTTCTTTTAATTCACTCCCTCATGTATCTGATTGCCTATGGAAATGAATTATGCTTGTCTCTTATACAGACATGATATTCCTTAATTCTTGATTCTTGGCGTGAAAAGCAATCTAGCCAATTTGATTTATGGCTTTAACTCCTGATTTATCTTGTAGCTATCTTCTTGCCAACTGTATAAATCAATTGCTTAACTGTGGTTGAATAAAACAAATAAAACAATTAGTTAAGTCTATCCTTAAGCTCTGCTAGCTAGATATTTTTTCATTTTCTGATCTCTCTGTTCTGTCGATCAATTCTGCAATTCATCACCGGTGATAACTACTAGTTTCATCGATGTAACTTCAGTTAGCTTCAAGATCTCCATCCATCAGGCATCATTGGATCTTTCTTGTTGGGAAACATTGTCTTCTTGTTTTTCGGGCATCACTGTGTTTCTGCTTCGTCGGGAAACACTGTCTTCTTCTCGTTGGGCATCACTGTGACTTTATCTCTGTCTTTACCGATGGTGTGCACTCCGTCGGTGTTGTCTATCACTTAGTGAATACTTGAATTTTATGCATTGCTGAAAGCATAACCTCTGTTTCATTGATTCTCTCAAGTCTTTGACATTATGTACATGACTATATAGATGATATCAAGTTGACATCAATGACAATACAAACCATTAACTGATTTAATGTTTTGCATCATCTTCAACTAAACATTATCAAACATTCAATCAGTTACATGCCATCAATCTGTCCCTTTGGCATTGATGGCAACATCCTATATTATCACACTATACTATTTCTAATACAACATGAAATACAATTGTTGAGATTCATCAAATTACCAAATAGTTTTTTTTGATAACTGATAAAAATGTCTGACTGTCGGTAAGCTCTGTGTTAGCTTAGATTTGATTCTTGCAACTTTCTTTGTTTCTTCTTCTGATGTGTTGTGACCTCTGTTTGCGTCAATTTCTCTCTTTTGACTGTTCTTCTTCTTGATGTCACTATCTTTTATTTACAAATTTTATACAAATTCTCTCCCTATGGATATGATCTCTTTCTGTTTGGAGTAATCTGATAATGAATAGTTTCTGATGATAATATGGATACATTCTCTCACTTTGACAACAATGCCAAACAAATATTTGTAAAATATTTGACATTCAATTTCTTCTATCCATAATATATTCCTTGAATCTCCCTTATCCATCATCAATATAACAATATTTTCTGGTGCTTGGTTTTGATATATACCTTTCTGTATATAGATGTAGCTTTGAAGTTCATTTTTTCTTGCATCAATCATGAATGATATCCTGATAATATATGGCTGATGCAGCCTTCAGTCCTTTTACTGACTGGTAGACATGGGTTTGACCCCTAGTCTTTTTTTTAGGTACTCAAATGTATCCTTGGGTAGTGGCTTGGTGAAGATATCAGCCAATTGTTCTTTTGATTGCACATATTCAAGTATGACCTCTTTTTCTTGAACTTGTTTTCTTAAATAATGATACTTGATGGCAATGTGTTTAGTCTTTGCATGTATGACTGGATTCTTGAAAATATTTATTGCACTAGTGTTATCACAATAGATAATTACAGGTTCTATGATCTTCATATGCATACCTTCTAGCAACTGTTTGATCCATGCAATATTTGAGTAGTTTGCAACATCAGCAACATATTCTGCTTCTACAATAGACTGAGAGATGCATCCTTGCTTCTTGCTAATCCATGTGACAATTCTGTCACCCATAAAGAATGCTCCTCCAGTTGTGCTCTTTCGGTTATCAAGATTTACAGCCCAATTAGCGTCGGTAAACACTTTTAGTTCAAATTTTCCTTCTCTTCTATACCATAAGCCAAATTCCTCAGTATTCTTTAGATATCTTAGAATTCTTTTCATAGCAGTTATATGTGATTCCTTGGGGTTAGCAGAAAATCTAGCAACAATTCCTACTGCATGTACAATATCTGGTCTAGTGTGTACAACATACATTAGTTTTCCTATTATTGATCTGTATAGAGTCTGATTTACCTCTGTTGTCTTGTCTTCCTTTTTTAATTTACATCCAGTAGCCATCATTGTTCCAATAGGTTTGGAATCTTCCATCTTGAATATTTTCAGGACTTCTTTGATGTATTTGGACTGTGTAATGAAAATACCTTTACTTTGTTGAATGATCTATAGACTAAGAAATAACTTAATCTCTCCAAACATAGACATCTCAAATTCTTTTCTCATCTCATCAGCAAATGATTTGCATAGCATATCATTGCCTCCAAATATGATGTCATCAACAAATATTTTAGCAATCAAAGTGTTAGCATTAATATCTTCTTTCAAATAAAGATTACTATTTTCACTAGTCCTCATGAATCCAATACTTATTAAATAGGAATGAAGTCATTCATACCAGGCTCTGGGAGCTTGTTTCAATCCATATAAGGCTTTGTGAAGTCTACATACCATGTTCCTCTTGTCTGGATCCACAAACCCTTCTGGTTGCTCAATGTATACCTCTTCTTCAAGTATTCTGTTTAGGAATGCTGACTTGACATCCATTTGACATACTTTGAATCCTTTGTATGCAGCATAAGAAAGTATAATTCTTACTCCTTCTAGCCTAGTAATGGGTGTAAAGGTTTCTCCATAGTTTATACCTTCTTCTTATGCATACCCCTTGCATACTAGTCTTGCTTTGTTCCTTGTGACTTCTCCATTCTCGTTCAGTTTGATCCTGAATATCCATTTTGTACTGATGAAATTCTTGTCATCTAGTCTTGGCACAAGTGAACATGTATTGTTCTCTTCGATATGTTCAATCTCATCATTCATAGCACTTATCCATTCTTCATTATCTAGTGCAGTATTTACGGATTTTGTTTCAAACTCACAAATTAAGAAATTTGAGTTTAAAGACTTACTTCTTGTTCTTGTACCAGCTTTCTTATCTCCTATGATTTGGTCCTTTGGATGGTTCCTTCTTACGTATCTTGAAATTATAGGTACATCTTTTTGTGTATTAGTTTGATTTTCATTACATTGCACATCATTTTGATCATTATCCTGACCGCCGGTAACAACATTCTGACCGTTGGTTGCAACATTCTGTTGTTCTAGATTTAAGCACTATTTCTCAGGTAGAGTTATGGGTCCTTCATAGAATACAAAATTTTTGTAGTCCTATGGTTCTTTTGTGCTTTTCAGTTCATTCTTTTCTACCAATTCATCAATCTTCACATTTGCACTTTCAACTATTTTGTTAGAAGCCTTGAGTAGACATTTAAAAGCTTTGCTTTTGGTAGAATACCCAAGAAAAATACCTTCATCACTTTTGGCATCGAGCTTTCCATTTCTATTATCTTTTAAGACATAACATAGACATAACATTGACTACCAAATATTTTGAAGTAACTTACATTGGGTGTTTTACCATACCATAGCTCATAAGGAGTCTTCTTTGAGTCCTTTCTCAATTGTACTCTATTAAGTGTATAGATAGAAATGATAACAACTTCCCTCTAGAAGATCTGGGTGATGTCCTTCTCTATCATCAGTGTTCATGCACAATCAATTATTGATCTGTTCCTTCTTTCAGCAATCCCATTTTGCTGTGGTGTTCTTGGTGCAGAAACCTGTCTTTTTATACCATGCTCATTACAGAAATTAGTGAATTCATCTTATATAAATTCTCCTCCTCTATCTAATCTTAAAAATTTTAGATCCTTACCACTCTATTTTCCTACCATAGCCTTGTACCATTTAAACATCTTGAATTCTTTAGATTTTTCTTTTAGAAACATGACTGTCATCATTCTAGAGTAATCATCAACAAAGAGAATAAAATATCTATCTCCATAATAGCTCTTTGTCCTCATTGGTCCACATTAATCAGTATGAACTAATTCTAGAATGTCATCAGATGTATGGGTTTTACTTTTGAAACAAGATTTTTTCATTTTACCTTTTTGACAATTTTTGTACATGGTGTTGTCTGGCTTCGTCATTGTCAGTAAGCCTCTTACACTTCTTTTCCTACTTATTTTCATCATGTTGTCAAAATTCACATGACACAGTCTTTTGTGCCACAACCATATGTCTTCTTTCCTAGTCATCAAGAAAGTGGGGTTAGTATCATTTAGATAGAATAAGTTACCTTTGGTCTGTTCACTGGTACCAATCATATTTCCTGATTCATAGAAGATCTTTACCTTCTTGTTCTCAAATGCTACTCTGTGACCTAAATTATTTAGCTGAGAAACACTCAATAGATTATAATTTAATCTTTTACCCAATAAGCATTTTCACATTTAATCAGGTTATTCAACATTATTGTTCCTTTACCTTCAATTTGACAAGGTGTATCATTTCCCATTCTTACTGTACCACCTTTATAGTATTAAAAAGTATTAAACTTTTCTTTGTCACTGATCATATGGTGAGTGCAACCACTATCTATAATCCAGATATCATTCTTACTAATCTTAGATATGAGTGCAGTTTCTTCATACCTTTCATCTTCATTTGAATCATCCTTCACAGTTACAAATACTATCTCGATGTCATCATCTGGTTCGGTGTCAGTATCTTCATCTTTGCAAGAAACTAGATAGCTAGCCTTCTTGCCTTTGTCCTTGTAATCTCGGGTATCATTTCTTTCTGATCATCGGTAACCTCTGTAATATTTGTTATAACCTCTGTTAGATTTCTTCTCAAAAGATCTGTTATCACTTCTCTCATCTTTTCTTTTGTTAGGACATCTTGCAACAAAGTGTCCAATCTCTTTATAATTGAAACATACAAGTGGTAACTTGCTTTTGTATTTACCTTTGCCTCATTGCATTCTTCTCGCCATGATTGCTTCTATTTCATCTATATCTTCTTCTTCACTTTCTCTTTCACTGTCTCTTCTAGATGAGTGTCTCTGACTAGATTTTCTTATTCTCATAGAAGACTTAAATGCAGACTCTAAACTTGGTAGGACACTATTATCAAAATTATTCATCTCAAATGAAATCATTCTACCAATCAGGCTATTAAGAGTGACTGTATTGTTTGCTACTGCTCTCATTTCTTGAATAGTAGAGACTCTAATAGCATATACAGGCAATAAGGTTCTTAAGATTTTACTTACCACTGTCTCCTCTTCAAGTGTACCTCCAACACCTCGTATAGCATTGACTACTTCTTGTATTCTTGTGTTATACTGAGTGATGTTTTCACCTTGTTTCATTCTGAGATCATCAAAATTTCCTCTAAGGCTTTCTGCCTTGGCTCTCAGAACATTTGTATCACCTCCATGTACAAGTTTTAGCTTATCCCACATTGTCTTTGCATTTTTGCAATCTTTGACATCCTCAAATTTAGCATCAGAGAGTGAGGTAGAAAGCTCTATAACCATGCAGTTATGTTCATGCTTTACTCTCAATTGATCTACCATCAATGGTCATGTAGGCAACACATATTCAGTATCTAAGTATTTAGTAATATCATTGCCAATACCTGATAAGTGAAGTCTTATTCTGGTTTTCCATGAAGCAAAGTTGTCTTTGTTCAACTTGGGCACATCTCGTTTATTCATCTTGTGATCTTTACTTAGGTATTGAAACCTTCCTTATAAGAACACAAGATCTGATACCAATTTTTAGTAATAACTGAGAGGGGGGGTGAATCAGTGGCCTCAAAAATTTATCCTTTAAACTTTAATCCACCAATCAGTACACCTTAGATTATTAAGTTCCTACAAGATGTATGCCTTGAAATACTTGAAATAATTAACTGTCTGTCAGTTTACCTTGTCTATCCTTATTCTCCTTGATTATCAATAAGTAGTAAAATTTATTTACCGATACTCAGTAAATATGTAGAGTATACCAGTCAATCCAGAAATCCATATGTGAAATGTAAAACAATAAAGTAATAAACCATACACACATAACACATGGATTTTAACATGGAAACTCTGTTAAGGGAAAAAACCACTGGGACCGATACCCCAAATTTTCACTCTTCAGAAGTGAGCCCTGTTAGGAGCCAACCCTGTTAAAGGTTACAAACACACGGTTAAGTGCGACCTTGTTAGAGGATTTTTATACATAGGTTGTCACCTAGTATCTAGCATCTATGCTACCATCCTTGAATCAGTCTTTAGACTGTCAATAGGCTTTATGATAATCTTATTACCATCCTTGAATCAGCCTCCTTCTTAGACTGTCAATAGGCTTTAGGTAAGACCACTGCTACTATCATGAATCAACCTTTTGGGTAATCTGTTAGGATATACCTCAATTCTAGAAGATGGTTAAGTCCTGCTTTATTAAGAGACTTTAATGCTTCAATGGTTAAACTGAAACACAATGACATGTTTCTAATGCAACTTTGAATTGCAGATATTTAGATCTATTTACGTACAATACCTCTTTGATCAATGTATCAATTCAATTCCTTTGTGCTTCACACTTTCTGCTCTTTGATACTTTGCTTCTTTGTTCATTGGTGTCTGCATAATTCTTTAGCTCTCCCTTAGCTTGATTGCTCAGGACTGTATGAATTTTATCCTTCACCAGTTTCTCTTCAGCATCTTCTTTCAATTCACTCCCCCATATATCTGATTGCCTACAGAAATGAATTATGCTTGTCTCTTATATAGACATGATATTCCTTAATTCTTGATTCTTGATTCTTGGCGTGAAAAACAATCCAGCCAATTTGATTTACGACTTTAACTCCTGATTTATCTCATACTTATCTTCTTGCCAACTATATAAATCAATTGCTTAACTATGGTTGAATAAAAAAAATAAAACAATCAGTTAATTCTATCCTTAAGCTGTGCTAGCTAGATATTTTGTCATTTTCTGATCTCTCTATTCTGTCGATCAATTCTGCAGTTCATCGCTGGTGATAACTGCCATTTCTATCAGTGTAACTTTAGTTAGCTTCAGGATCTCCATCTGTCAGGCATCATTGGATCTTGCTTGTCAGGAAACACTATCTTCTTGTTCATCGGGCATCACCGTGTTTCTGCTTCATCGAGCAACACTGTCTTCTGCTCGTCGGGCATCACTATGACTTTATCTCTGTCTTTACCGATGGTGTGCACTCCGTTGGTGTTGTCTGTCACTTAGTGAATACTTGACTTTTATGCATTGTTGAAAGCATAACCTCTATTCCATTGATTCTCTGAAGTCTTTGGCATTATGTACATTACCATACAGATGATATCAAGTTGACATCAATGATAGTACAAACCATTAACTGATTTAATGTTTTGCATCATCTTCAACTTAACATTATCAAGCATTCAATCAGTTACATGTCATCACTTATTCTCCTTATGAGATTTCCTACAAAAAGTGACACTAGTACAAAATATTACTCAATATTTGTATGAATCTTACTCCATTCTAAGTTAGTAAGGGAATTTGACCCTAGGAACTGCCTCTAGGTCGGGCTTCACAGAATTCCTGATTCTCATCTTGAGGGATATAAGATCCACTCTAAGCAATCAGGCTATCAGTCATCTTCCCATAAAGCACTGCTTCTAGATTCTCTTGGAAACATACACCGTTACCCAAGCCTACACATATGCATATGACTGGTTATCAGTATATAGAATACCTACATGAGCTTATAACAATCTTGAGAATAGGGAAACTATAACAATTTCCTCTAGCCCCCTCTAGATAGGAATCCATCTCTAATGAATATAAGATTCATTCTACATGGTATCCAAATCATCATTTTAGGGCACATACCCTGAGACTAGGGAAACCATGACAATCCCCTCTAGCCCCCTCCAAATATGAATCTATCTCTAATAAATATAAGATTCATTCTATATGGTATCCAAATCATCATTTTAGGGCACATACTCTGAGACTATGGAAGCTATGATAATCACCTTTAGCCCCCCTCCAAATAGGAATCCATCTCTAATGAATACGGGATTCATCCTCTATGATATCCCATATCATCATTTTCTGCATCCCATCTCTAATGAATTTGACATTCATTCTATATCGTATCTGATATCATCATTTAAGACACACATATAAATGTACAACAGTAGTATTGATTATAAAATCAAATTTATGTTTATCCATAAGAATCACAATTATACAAGAATGCATCAATTAGATTTCCTATATTAGATATAAAAATATCTCAATCATATATATATATATATATATATATATATATATATATATTCAAACTTAACAATATATATTTTAATATAATTCTCATTATTATAATCACTTAGTAAATAATTCATATCATTGTAATTCTCAGTTGTATAACCTCAACATATAATATACAAATACATATGTATATATTTATTTATCTTGTGACTAATTTGTTAGAGTAATTTAGTAATTACTCTTTTGTGATTAAGTTATACTTAGGCAACTTTCTATTTTCTAAGAGTTTCCGTTTTAGGGCTTCGGTATCCTTTATAAGGAATCACCGCTTAGTTTGTTTTACACAGAGTTTTGTATTCAATATTGTTGTTAATAGAAATTATTCTTTTCAACATGGATATCTCTTCTCTCTCATTTTGGCCGCCATAGCTGATCCTTCTATCTTCTGTATTTTGCTTCTGTTTATGTAATAGCTATGCATGCAGGTGTTCTTGGGAAGATTGCAATTTAGCAATCTTAATATGGTATCAGATCCATCTTGCTGTCGGCTGTTCGAGTTTTTGTGAAGCATTCGAGGGTTTGAAGGTTTCTCAGCTTTTTCTGGCATTGTTTATTGGTTCTGGGGGGTCTCTATTTTTTGAGGCACTTTGGGCCCAAACAGACACTTCCATTGCGGCCAGAAGGCCCAAAAACCCTAGAATCCATATAAAATTTATCCGATTTGGACACCGGGGCATCAGGCGAATTTTTTCGGCCTCCTAAGGCCGTACGACACAGTTTTTGAGAATTTTTAAAAAAAAAAATGTACGTTTTTTCACGTTTTTTAATGTTTTTTTGCGGCTTTGAAAATGCGTTCAGTGCATTTGTCCGAGCGCCGCCGCCGCACCACCGCGGCCCAGCCCCCGGCTGCGCATCCCCGCCATGCCCCTCCCGGGCCCCGCCGCCTCCTGCCTGTTCCGCGGCCTGCGCCGCTCATTTGTCCTGCGGCCCCCACCGCCGTGACCCCCGCCGCTCCTGTGTTCATGCCACCCATGGTGGCTCTCCCCCGGCACCTGTTCGCGCCGCTCCGATAGCGCCACCCCCGCGGCACCGCCACCCTGTTCTCCGCCCCAGCTCCGCTCCGACGGGTTGCGCGGTTTTAACAGCCCCCACGGGCCTTTACCCTATGCGCACGGTCACATGTGAGTCCGGGGGCTCTGCCCCAGCCCCCTGAGTGCGCATGCGCCCATGGGCCGGACCTTTTTTGGCCCAGGGGCTTATCTGTGGCCCTTTTTTGGCTTTTTGGGGGTACTGGGCTTTTTTTCGCTCTACAGGGAGCATACGGAGGTATTTTTTGGACTTCTTTATATCGTCAAAAAGATCTTTCTGAGCTCTTTCCGACTATGGTAATTAGGAATTTTGGGTCCACTGTTTTAATAGATTTTTTTTCTGTTGAAGTCTGATGTCTTGTTTTGCCTTCCGGGAGTCATATCTGGCTCATCCGGACTCCTTTTTCGGCAAATGAGATATCGTCGGAAAGATGATTCTATGTACTATTCAGTGGTAGAGGTATTTCTTCCAGATTTTTCTCTAGGTTTTCACTCCTCCATGTTTGGAATTTTATGCCCTCTAGTGGTGTGCTTGGTTCTACAGGTCCGGGGATCTCTTCTTCTGATTTCATAGTTCACTCTTCTTTCTGACATCTAAGCTTGCATGCTCCTTTCTGATGCATTTTATTCTGTAAACGCACTGAGATAAAGTGCCTTCATCTACTTTTTTGGATCTTGTACACCTGGTTTGGTTGATGTACTTGCAGTGTGTTATAACGTGCCATGGGGGATTATGATACATTTGCAGCTTTAGGCGCATCCACTCTTGTCAAGTGAGCGTACCTTCCATGACATTAGCCCATGTAGTCTGTGTCTGTGACACCGCCCTTTATCCTGTGTGTGTGCTTCTGTTGCACTGTTGGTGTTCCTGGTTCTTCTTCTGCAGATGTTTC
>MU227529.1:505626-526462 GCA_018584345.1 Thuja plicata | reverse complement strand
CAGCATTATGGGGGGGTTCACCTGTTGGTTCTATTGCTTCCTGGTTCGATTGATCAGCTCTTCAGACATTGTCTTCTCTACCTGGTCATGCACTTCAGTGGGGGTTCTAGCAGTCTCTTCTGACAGATTTTTTAGCTTCTTGCTTCGGAGATGCTTCTTTCTCATTCTTGTTCCTTTCTCTGGGACATCTTTTCCCTAGATTGAAGGCTTAGTTTTCTTTATCTAGTTTTCTTTCTTGTCTTGGGTACCTAATCATGCCTTGTTGTCGGGACCCATCTTTCCTACTTTCTGTAGTAGTTTCCTAGGTTTTGCTTCTCCCTAAACTTATCTTAAGGGGGGGTGTTAGAGTAATAGTCTATCAGGGTATTAATTAAATCATTATGATCTAATTACTAACTCACCTATTCACTCTAGTTGCTTAAGCTAACCTTAGGTTTTCCCTTTTAGGGTTTCATGATTCCTTTTATAAGGATTCACCTCTTAGTTTTCTTTACAGAGTTTTTACATCACATTGTAATTGATAGAAACATATTGTTAATATATTGTTTTCTGTTGCATATGATGTCTCTGGCTTTTTGGCCTCCATAGCCATTCTTCTCTTCTATCTTTGCTTCTACTCTGTAACAGTTTTGCATGCAGGTGTTCTTGGGAGGATTTGTGTTTATCAAATCCAAAAAATAGGTGGCGGCTCTACCAAGTTTTGAAAGTGATGTGAAGGTGACATCAAATCAAATAATTTGCAGCAGCTTCATTCATACTCCAGGTATTTTTATTTTCATTGGATAAAGTCTTTTGTTCCATGAAAGTCAGTTATGCATATTTTTCCCTATTAAGTGGTCAGCACTAAGTAAAAGGGAAGAGAAAGGCGGTTTGTAGTTATTCTGTCTATCAAGATGTCACACCTATATTGGGTTAGGTTGTGTAATGCTATAAAATTTAAAGGTATCCCTGGATACCCAAATCCTATTCCACTAGTAGTCAGAGATTGTTTGCCTAAATTCACTGGCTTATGTGAGAAATCAGCTAAAGAGCATATAAGAAAGTTTTCCAATCTAATAGATGATCATGACATCACACATGAGGATGTACTAGTGAACCTATTGGCAATATCCCTAGTAGATGATACTAGGGATTGCTTTAAAGAACTACCTCATGATTCGATAGGGTCTATGACTGAACTAGAAGAATTTTTTGTTGAGCAATATGGTGACATAGAGGACAATAGTGTTGCTTATGCTACATCTAGTTTTGATGAACCTATGTCACATTCAGATGATGATAAAGAGGATCTTGAGGAGGAAATTATCAAAAAACAATTGGCCATCATAAAACAAATGAAGAAAGAAAGAGCCAATAGGAAAGCTCAAATCAAGATTGATGAATTAAGATGGAAAATACTGAACCAAATAACAATAAATGATGTTGAGGATGCTGAATATGAATCTAGTTATGCTAATGAGGATGAATCTAGTGATATCCAATCTAGTTATTATGGGTATGATGATGATTCTACTTATGCTGAAGGTTTTGTTGATTTTGATACTAATAATGAACTTTGTGAGCAGCAAGACAGTGAAAATGTTTTGTAGTGACTTCTTTACACAAGATGATATGCTCTAAGAGATCTCAGTCCATGATTCAAATGACGAAGAAATTTGTAGCATCAAGCAAGAAAATAGTGAGGGTAAACAAGAATGTCAATCCTTACTAAGCAGTGAGAAAATCTCAAGATTTTTAACTGCTAATTTTAAGAGGTATGTATCAGAAAATGACTCTAAAATTTCATGCCCCATGGATATAAGTTTTGATAATGATAATATTTCTGAGAGTGAGAAAAATTATTGTAAAAATGACTCTTAAGATGTTGATTATGAATGTGTATTGGAGATGAGTATAAATGATGATACTTGTTCACTTCATAGTGAACAAATTTCAGAATTATTGTCTTATGAATATCTCAATTTTTTGGGAAAAGATAGATTTGAATCCCAACACTTCACACACATCGAGTTTCACAAAGAGTATGTATCAAATTGTCAAAGTGTTGATACTTAT
Organism: Thuja plicata; assembly: GCA_018584345.1. Taxonomy (NCBI): domain Eukaryota; kingdom Viridiplantae; phylum Streptophyta; class Pinopsida; order Cupressales; family Cupressaceae; genus Thuja; species Thuja plicata. The sequence goes on along the minus strand of MU227529.1, from coordinate 524,407 downwards.
ATTTTTTATTTTTCTCATACTCATATGTCACTAAGGCACAATCAGATTGAGTTTGACATGTCAGATAATGAAAGCCTCAATGTTGTTTCAGATTTAAAGAATGAAGAGACTCCAAATATCATTTTGGGCACTGATTGGGATAGTCGTCTAGATTTTAAATATTTTTCAGATTCTGAATTTTCCAATGAACCATTAAGGGATAGTCTCTCAGTTGCTCAAGATTCACATGTCTATGATGAATGTGTTAATGTTTTCCCTCCCACCCACCAGCAAGTTTGGGATTCGTATCATGGTAATAATTTGCAGGAATGTATGGAAGAGGATTCTGAGATGGATATACAAGCCATTGTCAAAATGCAGGATGTTAATCCTTTTGAGAAAAATAATATGGTTCATGATGAGGGATTTCCATTATTTGACAGTAAAGATGTTGAATCTCACTTTTTTGATGTTCCTGATTTATCTCCTCTTGCAAAATGTCAAAATCAATTGTATAAGATCCTTGATGTCTATGATAATTTTAAATGTGATGTTTCTCTGATTGTTGTTCCCTATCCTTTGAAGGGTGAGCTAGATCATATCCCAAGTGATGAATGTTTTCAGTGTTTGCATAAGGTTCAGTATGTTGATTTTTCCTTTGATGTGCAAACTACTAATGTGGATGGATTAAATAATGCTAACTCAAGAAATCTGTCTGATTTTGAGTGCTTTACTTTCCAACCAGAAGGTGATTATCAAAGATGTGGCATTAAACTAAACATTGCTGATTATTGCATTGAATCTCAGTTTTTGCTAACTAATGAATGCATCACGCATATGCCACATATTTTCTAGAATTGGTATCATTTTCAGTTTAGCTCTCAAATGGATTATGATGATATTTTTTAATCTTGAGCTAACAGATAATGGTAATAAAATTTCTCAGATGCATGGAAATGGTAATTTCACCTTATCTCTGATTTGTGAAGATGAAAACCAGGTGTATGACAGAGGTAAGTATTGATTTCAGTTTTGGGGCTTCAAGCCTTTTTGTAAATAATGTGCATATTGTATAGTCACTTTCCATTTTAGTTGTGTGGAGTGTTTTCTTTAAATAAGAGGTTCCCAGTTTTTGAGAGTAAAGAGTTCCCATTTTTTGACAAGAGAAGAGAGAAGTGAAAGCTGAAGAGAGAGAAAGGAGATAAAATCTGATTTTAAGTTTTGGGGTGGTCTGCTTCTACCATGAGATTATGAAGTTCTCTACATGCCCACATGGGGCACGTGTCCACAGTCACATCCACTATTGGTACTCTCAAATTTAGAACAAATTTGGACTGACCATTATAAATTTTCTATAAGGCAAGGCGAGTACCCTTGAAATTTTTTGTGAGAAGGCTTAGTTTGAATGCTTATAGAGGGCACCCTGATGATTTTCATGTTATACCACTTGGGAAGTGGGTTCAAAACCTTTCATTTGACATATGCAGTAGGTTCCAGCTCCTAAATTTCAAATCTAACATGTCTAGGGAGTATTCATTTTGAGGTGTTCACTTAAATCTACATTTTCACCTAAGTGTCACTTTGTTGTAACAAGCCTACTTTGCATCTGAATATCTTGCATCCTCTTAGGTTTCATGGGTCACTTCTTTGAGAATGTTTTTCATGTATGATAGAGAGATTATGTTTTAAATCCTAAGTCATTTTGAATCCATTTGATAAGTTTTTAGTTTCCCCAAAGTTGGTCTTGCAAAACTGTCATGTTTCTCTATTATGCCCAAATTGCTCAATAACCTACTTTGAGGTCTTCCAAGATGTATCTAGTTGAATTCCCTGCATAATTGAGTTTTTCCCTGTGTTAAAAAAACTATAATGTATCTATATGAAGAATATTATCCCTTGGCCAATCCAGTTATTCACTTTCCCAACTTGATTCCAAATCCAATTTTTGCATATTTTCTGAGTGCAAAATCAGAAAAATTGTAAGATGCTAACTTTGCAAACTTGTACCGGTTGATCAGTTCACCTTTTGTGCAAGTTAGTTGAAGATCCATGTTCTAGGTGTGAAGGTGAATCAAGCTCAAGAGGTTCAGATTTTGAAGGTTCATCTTGATGACTTCATGATTTTAGTTTCAAAGGCAATTTATGCAGTTTGACAGTGCAAAGCAGAATTGGAGTAAACAGAATGGTCATTTTCTGAGAGTTGTTTTCAAGAACCAATTGTGGAATAATTATCATGGAATTTAAGTGTACTACTTGATTATATGGTGAAATATCAAAGCATATCTTGCTAATATTTCAATGACTGATCTAGATGAAGTTTATGTTGTTTTAGCATATTGCATTTGCACAGTTTTCTGAATTGCTAAGTTTGAATAGTTGCATCTTGTACCTGAAGTTGAATCCGATGAATCTCTTTTGAATGCATATTCATTTCCAATGAATGAATAAATTTTCCAAGTGACAAATCTTTAGGAGTTGATATGATTTCTTTTCAAATTGCAACTTGGGCAGGGTTTGCATAAATTTGAGTACGTCTAATTGCATAATAATTGAAGTAGCCAGTTTTAAATATTATTATCTTGAACCCCCAATGCTTTCAAGTAAATCTAGTTGGTAACCATGATTAGATGTTGGAAATGAGAAAGGGTTTTAGACTACATGATGCTAGGAGGATTTTTTATCATTTTTCAAAGCTGACTTTAGAGGCCATTTGTTGTTTGTTGGACTAGTTTGCAGAGCTATACATGTTGGTTTTAAGAGGTCTCCAGTTCAGTGTTTTTTTGGTCCAGATTTGCTAATCAATCACATTTGTTTTATCAAAAGGAAAGTGACTTTCAAGAAGTGGAATTCATTGAACCAACATTTGAGGAACCTGTCATTTATTTGTGAGATTTAGTATTCAGTTTATGTGGTTTTAAAAGCATATGGTTATTTAAGAGTATTCTATGTTTTAAACAGTGATACTTCTGGATTTATACCACTGAAATTAACTATGAGAAAAATGTGGAAGCATAGACAAGTATTTTAAACTACTGAGGAAATGCCAATCAAGGAAAGCCAGTGCATCAATAGAGGATGAAGGCTCTCCACACTTGATTAATAGAGGATACTTTAAAGATTTTTGAAACTAATGTAAGTGGCAATTAGCAAAGAGCCAGCATATGCAATTTTTAGAGGACTTCTACAACATTTTTAGCCAATGCAAAATTTATAAGTATAAGTGCAATAAGGAGACTCAGCAATAGCCAGCAATGGAGGGAGAAAATGAATTTTAATCAAAATAGAAAAATCCCATACACAGATGCATGCGCTGATCTTGGTGGAGGGTTTGTCAACTTTTTAAAACTTTAATTTACAAATACACAGACAAGGGAGGTTGTGCAGCATTTTGGGGGTTTAGAAGTTTTTAAACATTTAAAAGGAAAAATTCATTTCATGGGAGTTCCAAGAAGCACTTGATGGAGGAATTTTAAGTTTTAAACCAGAAAAATACATATAGAAAACCACAGCATGCTGGAGAAGTTTTAAAGTTTGAAAAATGCAAGAGTATAGCCAGTCACGGTTTTGGTCATATCTCAAAAAATATGAACTGGGTCGGGTTGATGTTTTGATATGATTGAGACGACCATAGCTAAAATCTATAGTATAAAATTTAGAGAAATTCAAGTTGAAATGCGAAAGTTATGGCTCTCTGAGTATTGGCAAAAATAACAAAACTTCAAAAATTTGACAGAGCATTTATCCCACATTGACTAGGTTCTGATTTTTTATAAAGTTTATATACTCCAGGGCATGATTAATGAAATAAGTAAGAGATTAAGAGGCATTTTTGGGCCCCTTGGCTGGATAGTTAGAGTGTACGGTGGGCTCAATTATTTTGGAGCAAAAATGCATAAGGCTTTAAAATATTCAAAAACTTAGTCCCACATTGCCCCCAAAATGGAAAATTGAGATGTTTATAAGGAAAGTTACAAACATATGTAAATGTGAAGAAGAGAAGGAGGCTCTCTTCATGTGCATATATAGGTGACCAGTGCATTGGGATGCATGCCAGACGATAGGTGGTGGTGCATTGGAAAGCATGCCTAAGTGACCAGGAAGAAATTTTGCAGATAGGTGGCACCGAGGGTGACAAGGCTTATTGGACACATTTTAGCTAGTCACAAAGTCGTTTGAAGATAACCGCCACAGGAGATAACTGCCATGACCAGGAGATAACCGCCAGTGGCATAGTTGTGAGACGAATGTAGTTCAGTGCTAGACCATGCGAGATTAGGTGATTGTGTAGTCGTGTGGTCGGGGAAGAAAGCTGCAGTTAGGAGAAAACCGCCGAGACTGGGTGACTAACCACAGTTGCGTAGTCACCAAATAGATTCAAGGTAGTCGTCAGATCTCCATATTTGACCATGGTTAGTAGAATTGATAAGAGATTTGGAGACTACATTGTGCAAGGTTAACCAAAGTTAAGATGCAGTTAAGTGAGATTTAGAGACTTAGAGACTAACTTAGTATCCAAGTCTCCCAACAAACCCATGGTTATCAAATTCATTCAAAGATTTAGAGACTAAGTTAGTCTCCAAGTCTCCAGATAGACTCAAGGTTAAGGAAATTTTCTAGAGATCTAGAGACTGCTTGGTCACCAAGTCTCCAGATGAGCAGGGGTTAAAGGTGAGTTAAAAAGACCAGTATAATGCAGCGAATCAGTGCATGCCAAGTGTCAAAATCTTATGTTTTTTGGGATTAAAAGGCATAAAATGAAATTTTTTAAATTGATTAATGTTTCAAATGTAAAGTTTGATGCAATATTTTATTTTGCAAAGTATTTGAAATATATATTCCAGGGAGAATTCAGCAACATAGAGAGATCATATTTTTGCAGAATGAAATAAAATTTGGACAGAATGGAGATCAGATTATGAAGATTAGATTTGCATAGAAGGAAGAGACAAAATGCATATATTTTATTATGAAAATCCGATTTTTATAAGCTTTCCCAGAGGTTTTTTAACCAAAATGAAATCAGATTTTTTCAAAAGGTTTTTCAGATTTGAAAGGCTTCTCAGTGGCAGAATGAAAGAGTTATAAAGAGGATAAGAATCAGATTTTGAAAAGACAGATGGAGTCAGACATTAATGAAATATATCAGATATTTTGAAAACTTAGAATGCAAGTAAAATCAGATTTTGAAGTCATCGAGAAGGGTGAGATTTTTCTTAGAAATGAAGGAATGAGTGCAGATCAGATTTGAGAGAAGGATAGGTCTTTATCAGACATAGTTTTTAGGGTTTCCTTTTTCTCTATATCTTCTCTTATTTTCTCTATTTTGAGTGTTCCTATTTTCTTCTCTGTTGGGAGAGGGTTTCTAATTTTTCAGTCTCTCTACATCAAGTTTAGATTAGTTTCCAATTTGGATATCTTCTGTAATATATTTTCTCTCTTCTTAGCATATAAAGTTGTTCTGTATCTTTTCTGGTTTTCTGGGAAAAACATCATTGTAACAGTAGTTTTATGAATGAATCTCAGCATTGTTATTATATCAGCAAGTTGCATCCATTTTGCTTCCAAAATCATATAAGATAGGGCATCAAGGGTGTTTTTGTTTTGTCTATTGAATGGTCTGCAATAGAGTTATTTAAAGGATAACTATGATTAAGATTTTTTTTCAGATTTGTATGAGTTGGAACATCAAGGGTGTTTCCAATCTTATCTTTCCAATGGATATTGGTTATGTACTCTCTATTTCCAAGGTCTCTTTAAAGAAGAGAGTTAAATTCTTTGAGTAGGAAGTTGCATATCTGAACACATAGGTGGATAAATAAGTAGAGCTTGATTGATATGGTTTTTTTTTATGTAAGGCATAAAACCACATTAGACAAAGTTGTTTTCCATTCATTCATGATCTCTTTGAAAGTGTATGTTTGACTGCATTGCCCATAGGATAAGGCACTTGTCTATGCAATATTTGAGATGTTACAGAGATTCATACATCAAACACATAATTGAAAAACCATTTCCATTTCATACTGAACTAGGAGTTAGGTTTTCTCTGGTTTTTAGACTTACTCTCTGCGAGTGAATGTTGCATATAAATTTGATAAAGTATTGAGGTCTTTGTTACCTAAGATTTTGAAAAACCATTCCACAATTATATATTTGTAAGCTTGTAGTTGTCAGAAAGGAGTCATGTATGTGCAAATAAGGCAATACCCGCCTGATTGATGTGGAGCTCGAAGAAGAAGGAGGATATTATCCAGTCCTCATCAATTAGGATGTGTCTTGCTAGAATTAGTTTTTGGGAGTTATAGAATTGATCAAGTTATTAATCTGTATTTTGATTCAGCAAGAAACAGACTTAATAGAGTCAATATAGCACTTGTAATGTTAATTTTAAGGTGCAATAAGTGCTAGAAGAATGTGAAATCAATGTGGGAACCCATACATACTAAAATGGGGCTAAACATGAACACCTAATAAGGGTTTTTAATTTTTAAGACAATACAAATATACAAAATTTGGTATTACAAAATTTACAACTTAGCGCATGGCCTCTAAATATGTACAACTCATTACTGTTTATATATACAAAATTATCATCTAAATGGACATATAAAAACTCATTACCATTTATATATACAAACTTTGCCTCCAAATATGCACATAGAGAACTGCATGGCCATTTATATATACCAAAAAGGGAATTTTCAATGTTTCATAAAAATATATACAAAATTATCAAAATACATCTACCATTCTGTAGAATCATTCTTGTAGCTGACCCAAAATTATTGAATTGAATCTTTTGGATCAACTCTAACCCTTATTGTGTCAATTATTGCATCATATTCAAATTCACAAACTTTCCATAAATTCTTGTTAAGAGGTCTACCACAATACTTAATCAATTGAATATTTCTTGCAACAGGAAGGTTAGAGTAATGAAGAATATGTCTATGTGTTTCAAAGTCCTCAAACAACCAAACATTAGATTTTTTGATACGGTACCTTCTAAGTCATGTCCTTGTCACAAAAACAAATCCTATTGGGTACTCAATATTCCTCTCCATCAATAACTATGGATATCATTTTTTCTTGGCTTCAATACAATGACACAAAAAGTAATATGTTCCTTCTTCATTGTTCTCATCTGCAAAAACTACATACACATGACCTGAGTTTTATAAAAGGATAAGTTAATACAAAAATCAACATAAAGTGTAATAAAATGATTTTAAAATTGATTCTGCCTAAGTAATAAATTGATAAATTACCTGGTTCAACTAGGTTAGATAAATGGGAAAAATCCACTGATGCTTCCATCTTGGATCAATTGTAGTGCTTTGGGAAGTTGATATGTGTCAAGGGGTTGCAAAATTCTACAAGACCATTGGTCAAACCACTCTTTTGATTCACATTCTTTCCACACAAAATTCATACACAAAGAGAAAAAAAATGCAAGATGTCTAGTATAAATGAATAATGACATTGCATTTGAACTTCTAAATGAATGAATGTCACTTGATCCTTTAAGTGCATAACAATCTAGATAGTTTTCATTGTTATATTCAAATATCAACCAAAAATATCTATAAATGATAGAATTACCTAGTCCCATCATAGACTTGCACCATTGCAGAATTATTTATGCATCTATTAACATGACACCACCTTCATACTTCAAATTCTCTTTAGTAAGAGCTCTTTTTACACATGCTCCCACACCATCATGATTTCCCTTTCCATGCCCAACCTAAGTGAAATTATAAAAATGTTTCACACCACTTTTAACATGCATCCTTGTCAACCAGTAGAATATCCTTGCATTCTTGAATTCTAAGGTACAATTGTCCAACCATATTATGTGTTGGTTGTATCTTATATCTCTTTCCCTTAAACTGTCATATAAAAATTTAAAGAATCTTTACAAAAATTCTGATGAATGAGTATGATCGTCGCTAATATAGAAGTGATACTCTCTTAGAACCCTTTTGTTCTCCTCTATGCTATCATGTGTATGCATGTATGCTATGTGTACAAAAATTGTAACTTGTGTAGAATGGTAATACATAGTTTGCACTTCATTTTGAGGCTTTAGTGTATAATTATCAGAAAAATCAATAATAGAGACAATAGTACCGAGGGGAAAAGTATCCTTACATAACTTTAATTTCTCATCTAACCACCAAAATCTATGTGTATGATATATGTACTCATAAACTAGTTTCTCTTGAAAAATCTTCATAAATTTAGCTAGGCATACATCCTTTTTTCAGTAAATCACACCTCTTTAATTCTTTTCAATCTTTAACACCATATGTTATTGACTTGTATTTTCCAAAAGAAACCAATTTCTGACAAATTTCATGTGTGCTCTCTATATGTAGGAATCTATGCAAATATTGCAAACCACCATATGTAGGACAAAAATATTTCAAACACATTATCTTATAATAAATGCAGCCATAATCTCATTTACATAGTACACTCAAAATAAATTCTCTTGGTGACTTAGGAGGTTCTTGTAGACCAAATTCCTATAAAACATGGTTAGTGTGCAAAGTAAAACATACATGATGATAAATATCATAATGCCTGGAAAATTAAATATTCACCCTACAACAACATGTAGTACATGCATGATTAATCTTAACATAAAATGGTTTTGTCATTTCAAAAAATCTTTGATTAATTTTAATTTTAGGAAAGATTTGACGAAATCATTCATAAAATTGTGTTTGACTCATATCTAAAAAGTTTTTTGGATGTGGTTCATGATTTGTAGATCTGATTCACCTTCTAACAACATCTCTTTGGTTGGGCGAAACCCTTGTGTTGTCATGCCAAAACTTATTCAATTAATGTTATTAGTGCATCAACAACAACCTTGTCTTTGTGTGGGTGTCTACCTAAGAAGTACAAAAAGAATTATTGTTAGGATCCTTAATTTTCTCCCACCTCCCTGAGGCATTTTGTAATGTTGTTCTACTTATCTTTAATGACTTGCTTATTTTTTTATTAAATAATTTTTTTTCATTTTCTTTCCCATTATGTTGATGTGAGGACACGTCGAGTAACATTAACATATTTATTACGTGATGTCAAACCAATGGCTTGATATGCATCAATTAGATTTCTCACAATGGTTCTTTCACTATTATTTTTTTATGTTCTTAACCCTAAAAATTTCATCGTCTCTAAATTTTAGGTTTTTAACCATTTCAACAACTAATTCTTCTAGTTTGATTTAAGATTTCAAAATAACTATTGAAAATTATTCTAACTATTCTTCTACAAGTTCATTTAGAAATTTTATCATATATTGGATTCAAAATATTGTCATTAATGTCAATTAGAAACTTTGGTTTTCTAGAAATAATTTTGGGACGTGTTAAGATTGGTGCATGTTCTTCATTTTCATTAGGTGCATTCATCACATCAATTTGAAATTGTGTATGTTAATTTTCATTAGGTTCATTATGCACATTCATCACATCAATTTCAAATGGTATATGTTCACCATTTTTATTATGTGGATTAGGTGAATTCATCACATGCATTTGAATTGGTGAATGTTCATCACTTTAATTAGGTGCATTAGGTGCATTCATCACATCAATTTGAAGTGTTGAATGTTCATCATTTTCATTATGTGCATTAGATGATGGACCTTCACGTAATCTCCTCATATGCTCCCTTTGTCTTTCCTTGCTGCCTCTCATTGTTCGATTGTGTTTCTATTGTTCTTTCCCATCGTTAATATCGATTGTCCTACATAATATCATTTTGCAAATATTTTTTACAAAACCGAACTCATTTTTAAAAAAAAATCAAAAGTATTAACAATAAAAATAACTTCAAGAAAAAACAAAACATAATATCATAATGAACATACATGATCAATTAATGAAAAAATGTAAATTATCATCATTTTGTTATAATCAAAATTATTAACAATAAAAATAACTTCAAGAACAAACAAAAAAAGAGAAATCAATCATTTAAAATCATATGTGACATAAAAATCTTACATTTTATGATATTGTCACAAAAACCATGAAAACCTTATGTGGGGCCTTGGACAAGTTGCAATAGTGTTTTATTGGTAGTGGGGAATTAAATTTAGCTCGATAGAATGTCCATGAGTTATGTTTAGACAAAACATGATCAAGTTCTATTGAGATAAATGTGCAATGTTCATATTGGTGTTAATGCACCAATTTCATAGTCTTATCAAACCAGTATGAGTTTTTATTTTCTAAAAATTTTATTTCTCCCTAAGAAAAATCCTAAATAAAATTTATGATTAAAGTGAGGAGGGCTAAGGAAGATAGGAGAGAGGGGAGAGAGATGAGGTTGAAAAAGAAAACAAGTTAAGAGAGAGAGAAATATATGGTGTTGAGGGGAAGGGATAGGGGGGAGGGGAAGATAAAAAGAGGGATATTATGGCATGGAATACACACACACACACACACACACACAGAGAGAGAGAGAGAGAGAGAGAGAGAGAGAGAGAGAGAGAGAGAGAGAGAGAGAGAGANACACACACAGAGAGAGAGAGAGAGAGAGAGAGAGAGAGAGAGAGAGAGAGAGAGAGAGAGAGAGAGTTCCTTTGATATTTAATGAGTTTTTTGGTTTAGTATTGAAAACATGTTGAAGATAAATGTATGTAGATGTGTGCATTGCATTTTGGGATGTCTGTAGTTGATTCTATTCAACTTTCAAATTTTCACATGATGGTATGAGTATGTTATGGTTTTCTCTGTTGAGACTGGTAATTTGGACATTCAAAGGTGATAGTTTGATAGTAATTGGATTGATTGTAATCCATATTAAAATATGTGTAGTGTGTTTGGAACATTGGTGTGTGTCCTCAACTCAATTGGTTTGTGATTTGGAGGTTTGCAAGCTATCTTTCTTGATTGTCAATCGTTGTTGTTGATGTTCTTGAGGTTTGCTATGATGATGTTGATGGTTCCAGCTATTTGATTTAATATGGATGTTCTTATGGTAATTCATTATTCTTTTTTATGTTTCTATATCGTTCTCCAATTGTGTTACTAGTTTGCATTGATGGAGGTGATCACATTTGGTATTTTTAGTTGGTGAGTTCATGCTCTTCATGTTCTTGGCTAACATGATGATTGTAGCGTGTTGTGGATGATTGAGGTGTGATTATTGGATGCTTATCATGTTTGAGGATGATTATTTTTATCTATGTAATGTCTTAGCCGACATACATTGGTTAACATTCAATATTGTAATTCAGAGAGGTTATGTCTTTAATATTTAGGTCCTTGTCCGACCTTGTGAGAATAATTTGATGAGATGTATAAATTTAATTGTATTCATTTGTGGATTATGTGTGAGAGTGTGAAGAGAAAAAGATGTGAGAATATATATTATATCTTTTGAAGGTAGAGATCTGGTGTGGAAAGCAAAGTTGCACTTCAATGGAACTGATTCAAGAATGTTGAAGATGCTATTATCTAGTTCATGATTTGTGGATTTGTACCCATATAAATTCGTAAGGCAGTGAGCCTTCTTAGGGAAGGAATTTTTTTATTATATTTGAGCACTAAGCTCACTAATACATTTGAGGTCAATTTTAGACCTTTAATTTCGACCAAACGCTTGTTAGATTAAATATTTTTTTGGATTTAGTCGAAATGTCTATCAAATTTGGATTTTAATGTTTATGAGCCCGATTTGGTCAAAATTTGGACCAATGTGGGCTCATAAACAAAAAAAGAAGAAAAAGGTAAGTTGTATTATTATCATTTGATTTTTGAACAGAAATCGGTGCTAGAGCTGAGGGATGGATGGATGACACACAAATATTTTAATGCTTTCTAAGAAGTTGATCCTGTAGCTTCTACACATAGACTAGAGATCACATTTGTAGGTACCTTGATCCTTTAAAAAATTTCATATTCTTAATGAGGGTTTTTCATCATGTGGAACAAACCAAGGTTTTCCATTTCTACTAGCTGCAAGTGTGATTGTTACAAAAATAGATAGGGTTTCTAGACCTTACACCCACGAACTTGCCGATAATCTTAGCATCTACATTGGTCTACTTACTAATTTATGCTCTCTAGTTTTAATTGCAATGAGGGAGGTCATTACAAACATAGTTGTGGTTCCTAGATCTTACTGCCTCCTTGCAATATCCAAAAATTTTGATCGCCTCCTTCCAATATCCATGCACTGCATATCCTACAATCATCACACTTCATGAGACTGAGTTTGGATTGTGCATTTTGTCGAACAGTTTGCGTGCCTCCATTATGCTTCCACATTTTGCATACATGTCTATTAGGGAAGTCACAAGTACAACATCTGATAAAAATCTACTTTTGATTATTCTTTGATGGATTTCCATACCCTTTCCCAAAGCACCAAGCTTGCCACAAACTAGGAGGATGTTGGCTAAAGTTAATGAATCTAGCTGTGAATCTGATAATTGAATTTGCTTAAAAATCTCCAATGTATTTTCAATAAGACCATTTTGTGCATAACCCACAATCATTGTATTCCATGATACCACATTTCCTTCAGGTGTTTCCTCAAACAAATTGTGTGCCTTTTGTATGCTTCCACATTTTACATACATGTCCATCAAGGTAGTCACCACCACTATATTTGACAAAAACCCATCTTCAATTACTTTTTGGTGAATTTCCTTACCCTGTTCTAAAGCTCCCATTTTGGCACATGCAGGAAGAATGCTGGCAAAAGTGGTTGTGTTTGGCTTTACACTTCCCAACAACATTTGTTTAAAAAACTCCTACGATTTTTCAACAAAGCCATTTTTTGTATATCCACTATTAATATACTTCAAAAAATTAAGATTTGTAATACCAATGCAATTGAAGATAAAAATCATTTCCTGCCTACTTTTTCAATATAATTTTAAGAATATAGTAGTAAATCTTTTTGTTTATGAAAATTAGGGTTAATGATATCATATTTTCACAATCTACATTTGATTTGTTATTAAATTTCTAGATTAGACTGTATATTAATTTTTAAATAACATTTTGGATCACAATCTATAATCCATCATCATGATTTCAGATATTTTATATTTCTTAGCTACCCATATTATGAACCTGCTAGTTAAGGACAAAATCTGGACAAGTAAACGTAATGAGCACCTAGTGAGAACACTCGAATCTTTTTGGTACCTTTCAAGATTGTTAGTTAAATAGTATCAAGGATAGCTGCACAACTATTTCATCTGGTACACATTTGATATTAGCCTACCTAGCCATGTGTTGATGTGAACTAGATATAAAAAAAAAACACATTAATTTTATAAATCTTTTGGGAACATCCTTAGATGAATATAGGAATAAAGCTGGTAGGCATTTGGAACAAAGTACACTTTAGCATAACTATGCTAGTTTATAAATTTTCAATCAGAGATTATGTGAATTGAATATTATCATAGCATGTTTGGAGTAGGTTAGGGCCGTTAGGCATTGATTAATAGTTTCTCAACAATGAGGATTCAAAAACCATTTCTTATATGATTGAACAATTTTTTTATAAGATATTGGAATCTTTGCACTGACTATTGTTTTTCTTGATTGAAAAAAAATTGTTTATCTTCTCCCCTAAAATTTCCTAGGAAAAGGTTCCTCATTGTCTTTTGTACTCTTGACACTATTAAATATTTCTTGATTATTTTTGGAATATGAACTATAATTTTCGAAAAACAACTATTGTAACATGCTAGAATCACACTCTTAAACCTGTGGGTACTCATGTCTTATATTTTTGGATACATCACCAAGAATATTAGGATGTAAAGAGGTCTTGGAAGGACCTATGAATTGTCCAAAATGTCAACCTAGCTCAAATAATAACAATTCATGAATAACCGTCTGTAACTTCTTTTTTTGTAACTTATATTCCTTACTCTGAGGAACCTGGTGTTCTAAAGATGGATTCTGTACAAATTGGGATTCTTTTCCATAAATGATGCTATTGGCTCATTGTAGATCCTTCCACAGATCCAAATGGACTGTTGTCTAGTCATATCTAGCAAGGAGGAATACCAAAGGAAAATGATTTTTCTTGGCTTGTAGATCATAACAATGTATTGTCTTAGAAATAATTTAAAAACATGACTTGACTGAGCCCATCCATTTGTGCTGTGTAAATGCTCAAAATAATAGTTTGCAGGACATATGTTACTCCATTGCATCTTCACAATTGATGTTTGATCTTGGCTAATCTAAAAATAGTTGATCCATACTATGCTATTGAAACCTAATTAAACATAACATAATTTGGAACTGTGAAAACACCACCTACTTGAAAATGAATGAGATAACTCTATAATGAACAGTTCATAATAATTAGTCCATTAGGTACAATACTTGGTGAAAGTTTAGCAAATGAGATAGAACAATAAGTGGACTTGATCTTTGGCGAAACTTCATAATTAATCATACTAGAGTTGGAATAGTACAAGGATGGTGACCTCTTGAAAATTCCCAATGCTTCACCCCTATGAGCACTACCTGGATGCAATGAATGTTAAGTGGAACCAATTATTCTCTTGAGAGATGGGCTATTGTGAACATACTCATGAAATATAGGTGGATGAAGATTGAATCAGAAACTAAGAAGTTGAATCCTAATAAAACATCACAAAATCTTTCCTACATGCAAAGTGTCTTGAGTTTTGTCACTGTCCTTCTGGTTTAAATCAAACTCACTATTTTGGAATAGATAATATTAGCAGATCTTTCATTTGTGACCTCATGGATTTGGAGGTACTGTAAAGGAATGTACATTTTTTTTCAAATAACCTTGTAGAAGAGTTGTCCTCTATAATCATGATCTACCTCCATTATGCTAGGATCCATGCTAATGGAACCTTCTTGGTTCACCCTGTATCCCACTGACAGACACTCGGTAGTGACCTGAAAACTTTGTATAATGCACCCTCTTACACAGGAGAGTTCATGATAGGGAATTAAAGAAGACAACATCTCATCTATTCAAGAGATTCACCAAATATCAGGGGCATGCCAGAAAAGAATGAGGTCTCATCAATCAAAAAAATTTAAAATTATGATCTTCAAAATTTTTATAAATATGGTAGGGGTTATGGAGGCTATGGTGGCACCAGTATAGGAGGCTATGTGGAAGACACTTCTCATGTTTATGGAGGTCAAATTGGCTCCTTTGGTGATGGCTATGGCGGCTATGGTGGTGGAATGATGGGTGTCTATGGTGCCACTGCTGGTGCTTATAGTTCCTACAGAGGTGGTGGTTATGGTGGTAGCTTTGACTCATAGGTTGGAGCTCCATACGGTAGTAGTGGTTCCTATGGGGGAGGTAAGGGTGCTTATGGGGGTAGTAGCAATGGCCTTTATCACCCATATGCAAGGTAGAATGGTTGTTGGTTCTACAGAATTATGTAATCATTGTTCCATTTCATAGGTTCAAGCAATCTGGTGGTGTTGGTTTTTTTTATGAACATTCTCGGTTGTAGTTTACTTATGTAGTACCTTTTGCAAGTGGAGAAATTTTACTAATTAATTTTGAACTGTTCAATAGAATCTTTCAACACATTTTTGGGTAATTTAAAGCTATAATTCTAGCAAGTTAAAAAAAAGTTCATAATTTTCTAGGGCATAATGTGCCCTTATGTCTAGGTGGTTGTTTTCAACTAAGTTTCATTTTAAAAATTGAAGAATTCAGCTTTTAATTAGGAAGTATATGAATAATTTTGGTAATAGGGAAGCCCACTTTTATTCTCTATTTCTTATGAAATGCACTTTTTTGTAAAATCCATTTAATATGGCTAGATTATTTTTGATTATTTTGATTAAGGCTGGCTTGGTTGTATCAGATATGATACTAAACTTTTCAAAGTTGATACTTGTAGAGAGCATTTAAAATTAAAAGTTAAAACTAATCTTTGTGGTGATTTGTTATTTGTACTACTATCAGAAAATGTTATTGATTTTTGGTTTACAAAAACATAAGGCTGAATATGTATGTATGATGTTGGTTCTGATTGTTTACATAGCTGGGTAGATTCACTTAATTAAGATTTTCATATTCACAAGTGCAATCATACAGGCGTTATTGTGGTTTCAGCAATACCTGATATGCAACTTACATGAACTTAAAAATATTTTTATAGTTATCTAGTTATACTGATTTTAGTTAAATAGATGAATGAGTATATTTATATATATTTCATTCTATCCCATAGATTATTCTTGTTTTAAGGGGCATTGCTTGAAGCTAGTTTTTGTGTGAGTTAAGTACTCAACAAAAGATTTTTTGGGTAGATATTTGCAATTGTAGTTTTTTGTTTGTAGATGTTGTTGGAAGTAGTTTTTGCTCCATAGTTTTTATTTTTTGGTTCACTAATAGCTATAATAAGCATAGTAGTCTGCCTTTGAATAAGGTTTTTTAATTTTTATTCTAGATATGTTCTCAACCTGTGTCAACTAATAAGCGGCCGAATTGTATATTCGAGGCACATGAGAGAAATAGTGTAATTGTATGTGTAATAAAATCAATAAGTGCAGTGGAAGAGCTTCTGATAGATTACAATTTGAATTGTGTAGATGCAAAAACATTCCCTATCATGGGACTGGTAAGTATAACATTTAAACCAATTGCCTCCAATTAATACTAACTCCAATATACAATCTATTATTTCATTAATATTTTTTTTGGTAAGTTTATTACTTTCATTTCGCTGCTGATTGATAAGAATTACTAATCTTTGTCACAGGGCGACATGGATCCATCACAAGACACAAGCAGGGATGTTCCACACACCTTCTTCATCAAAGGTAAACCTTAATTAGTGTAATTCTAAAAATTATATAGAAACAAATGTCATATTATTATGTTAGATTCTTTATGGATTTAGAGTTATTTTGATAGAATTTTACTGATATTGATGTCACAACTTGATACTTATTGATAGGGAAAAGCACAAATGATAGCAGATCAATTGCGATCTAAAATTGAGGTGGCATTTTTAGATGACATCACACGTAGTGCTAACCCTATCTTCATGGCTACTCAAATTCAAAATAAATATACTAAAGAAATTGTTAACCTTGTGATGATTCCAAACAAAACTAAGGAGACAGATGCACTCAAAGATGAATTGATACATAGAGTCAATTGTATGAATGTAAGAAGTAATTAATCTTAAACAATAAATAAAGTTCAATAGATGTTTATATTTTATACAATCTTATGGATCATGATCTAAAATATGATGTGTTCTTCTCACAGGATTTTTTGACACCTCTGAATCATGGTCAATATGGTGAGGGTTGTAGCGCACAACCCTCATGTAAATAATCCTTAACCTTTAACCATTCATTTAACCTTTGTATGCATTATTGACTCAACTTGTGTTTGGGATGCTTCTAGTACCCCATTTAGTCTTTATCCATTGCAAATGTATTTGCTAACAATGTATTCTTCAGCTCATGATGAAGTGTAGATGCCTCCTTTAATTAACATTCTGATATTTTTGACTACATTTTCCGCAACAAGGAGCTTGCAGACATCTTCCTTTGTACCTGCTGTAAATGGTAAAACCTTGTTTTTATATATTTTGTTATGTGCTAATCATGCATTGATTATTTTTCTTGTGTGAATTTTATACACATGGACCTATTTTGTGTACTAATTGATACACCTACACCTGGTACAAGAAAAAATACCAATACTACTAAAGCTCAACCATTTCCTAGATCAGCCTGTGTTACTAGTACTCATTCATTTGTGGGGTCATTGTTTTTGAAAAAGAAAAATATGTTTTCGTTAAAAGTACCAAAACTTCCAGGTGCTTTAAAATTGTTATTATTTATAGTGTAATTTTATTTTACTTATACATAACTTGTTTTGGACTGATAATCCCATGATTGTTTTGTAGTAAATGATGTTTTTTTTATGATAGTCATTTTGAAATGACATTGAAGCTATTTGGGCCCACCATATGTAAAAGGCACGTAGCTTCATAATATTGGTACAATATTTTTCTTATCTTCCATTTATTGTACTATATTAAAGTTATGATATCTAACAATTTTGTTTTTTCAAAAAAGGTGGAATGAACAGGATGTTGACTTAAAAAATCAGCTCATTAAATATTTAGAGGACCTCTTTGGAAATAAAAATTTTGACAGTGCCCTGATTCTTAAAAAAGCATCCAAACATTTAAAGACTGTGAGGCACCAATATAGAAGGGCTCTAAAGGATAACCCAAAGTATGAGCATCCTCCTGTAATGCCCCATAAATTTATGCTAAGAAAACTCACCTAATTTTTTTTTTTTTGAGATGTATATTATATTCTTGATGAACTCATATATGAACTCATGATGTATAAATACTAATCATGTTAGAGAAGCAAATATAGATTATTTTAGTTTCTCTTCCTATTAATTACTCGTTGTTATGTTTTTGAGTTCTAGAACATATTCAGCCTTGAAAGGTAGCTGTCAACTAAAATCAGCAACATAGAGATTTAATATATATTTCTTCTTTTATGGAATATTCTTAATATTAACTCAACTCCTTCCTAGCAATGTTGAAAATATATATTTGGTTACTAATTTGTATTGAAAAGAACTCAGCATAAGGAGAAAATAAAACTTTCATATGTGCTCCCCTTTTTGAACATAGTTTAAGATTTACATTTATGAAACATTTAATTCCTTCATATGCACAACAATGAACTTACTGATTTTAATCATTTCTTATGTACCACATTGAACATGCAGATTTTCCTTGTTTCCCCACTAA
>MU227529.1:477639-503208 GCA_018584345.1 Thuja plicata | reverse complement strand
AGGGTTAACATTATGAGTATAGATATCATCATAAAATGTAATGTATTCATATCTACTGTAATTGAACCTTGTCATGAGGGTAAAAATATTCTTAATTAATCATAACTTAAGACAATTACTAGGTCTAACATAAAGAAAATGGAAGGCTATGATGGGTCTAGGGTGAGGCCTCACACCTCCTATGATTCCACCTATGGAGTGGAATGAAATAATGGAAGATGAAAAAGAGAAAAGGCTAAAGGGTAGAGGAATTCAACCAGAAGACAACAAAATAAGGTATGGCATGATAGTATTAAGTAGAATGTAATCATGCACTAATTAGTGATCTTTGTAAATATATAGTCTAACATGTTTCAAACTTTTCATAGATTGTAAGACACATCAAAAGCTATAGAAGTGAGATTAAAAAAGGTTGGCCAACACAAACTTGGCTCTGGTGGCTATATGAAACTTCACTCGCGACTTGTAAGTAGCAACATTGGAATTTCATATCAAATTTTTATATATAAGGTTGCAAAAAAATTTGTTTAATCAAATCATACATGCAAAACTGACGATATTAAACAAAAAATACAGGGCACAGAATTCAATGTAGAGCCCATGGATGAAGACAAAAGAATAGCCTTGAAGGAAGGCTATAAATTCATGGCTAAATGCCTATGCCAAGAATCTAAAAGCCATAACGAAGAATCTACTGCACCAAATGAGACCCAGGTAAATCGGTCAAATGAAAAGTAAATCAAATTGAATAGTTAATTTCAAACATAAATTGACTATTTCATGATAACAATGCACATGACATTTCACTGCAACCTTCAAATCCTATCAAAGAACCTGGGTGTGACAAAGAAAATGATGTGCATCATAGTGGTGGAGGTATTAATTTTCTATTGGAAACAAATTATGTAATTATTAATAGAATTTAACATCTTTAATTGAAATTGGTCGTGTAACCTTTTTTTGAATATTTTAGAGCATGTTGAGCATGTTGAGGTGGTGGCATATCAAAATGTTATTGTACATGATGTGGAATTTTTAGGTAAAGAAAAATGCATGTTATGTTCTACTGGTTATTGAAATATTTTTAACACAAAAAAAAGTATGTGAATTTAACCCATTTACTTGTTATTGTAGTAGACCCCCCTTTAGTTAAGCAATCTCGTGCTCCTCAAAACATGAGGAAGCACCATAATTTGAGATCACAGCCACAAGAGGAGGAAGATATTGATGCTCCTGGAAGACTTTTCTGGGTTAAGAAATCTAATAAAAAATCAAAAAAGAAATGAATTAACTATGAATGTTGTGTATTAATATTGAATTTTATGTCATGTTAATGAAGTTATGTGTTAATGAATTCTTGATTAGTGTTGCGTATTAATGAATGTTATATGATATTAATGAATGTTATGTGATTTTATTGATTGAATGTTATAGTTTATAAATGGATGAATGAAGTGTGTAATTAGATGTTAATGGGGAATTTATATTGATGTTAGCGAGAGTGAGGGTGAGGCCAGATGAGCTTCCACCTTCACGTGGTTGGACTTGTTAAGTAGATAATATTAAAGTATTCTTGAAACCAATTGAAGTTCAAACTAACATACCTTCATTATTTAATCAATTTCATTCATTCTAGGTCTTTCCTCATAAGTGCATTTTGAATGTGTCAATGTCAGGCAACTATCAAATAACAAACTAGAAGGGCCAATAGTCAACTTGTCTGGCATGATTCGACTTCATTTTGTGTAATTATTCTCTTCTTGAAGTGTTAAATTAGTTCCTTTGGACTCCCATTTCCTCACATTAAATAAATTTGTCTAAGACTAAAATATCTTTATATAAATATTGACTTAATAAGTAGCTTGGAGAGCTTGAGTCAAAATCAGGTCACGAGTTTAATTTAGAACAAGAGTGTGCCACTTGTTGGTGCATAGTTGTGTTCCAAATTCTAGCATAATAGTAGAGTTGGTATGACAGGTATGATATGTCAGACAAACTAAAGACGATTCTACAAGCAACTTGGAATCCAGTCAAGGAGTTAGCCTCACTCAAGGGTCAAGTAGAGTACCCCGACTTTGTAAATATCTCCCAACACCATGCTCATGAGTTCACTATCACTTTTCCTTGTTCCAATCTCTCCAAGCACCAATACCATCCTAGACCACCTAGTGCACCTAGTGCCTCCACCATGGAAAATCTCCAACTAGACCTCTCACCTTGTTCCCTACACCATATATCATCTCATCATGGTCTATTCGCCATGTTTCAACACCCCACTCACTCTGGTCTATTCAACTCCCACCATTCCTCTCGTGCGGCCCTTCTACTTTTCAACTTTGTTTGGTCTTACTCACACATCCACACTCCCATTTGATAAACTCTCACCTTTTGGGTTAATAACCTAGGGCTTTGTAGAAACTACCCTTACCTGCAACTCACAACATCAACACTGGTTCTAACACCTTCCCCTACATCCATATAGACATATTTAACCATCACATACCCCATCTCTTCATCAATTATCTTCCAACCACCATTGGTGCTTAACAAGTGCACCCTTTCACTGGGTCTTCACCAGGATTTCCACTGCTCCCTCATCATCTAACGCCCTTCCCTGCATCCAAAACCATATATAATACAAGGAATAGACTAAGGCATCTCCCACCAAACTACAATGGTCATAGGGGTGGGAGTGCCCTTACATGATAGAGGGTTACAACCCTTAATAAGATATTAGTATATGTCTCTTATTTGGAGAAATAAAGTTTTCTATTGTTATTGCATCTACTTTAGATTGGTGTAACATTTTGAGGTAGGGCCCTTTTATTTTATACTGGTATGATACATGTTTTCCACCTAAGGTCCTTTAATAGAAAATGTTAATGCCACCGAGATTGTTATCGAAAATATTTCAATTCTGACATTTGATGTGAACCCTTAGTATTGTCCACTCCATTCAAATATTGGAAACTAACATAATTCATCGGCAAATGTATATTTGAAAGCAGCTTTGATAATTTTATGAAGCTAGATATTATTTATTTTTGTTGGATCAATATTTCATTTGAAGCACATTAAAGAATATTTTCATGGACTCTCTATTAAGTCTTCTAATATTGAACATGGATTTCTCCTGTAGCTATTACTTCTAGAATGACATAGAAATATTTTGGAAATTGAGTCTATATTGCCGTTGCTATAAGATAATTGTAAGTGTATACATGGTTGGTGTATTTTTAATACCCTTTTTCTTTGGTGGTTATCTCCATATATAGCAAGAGTTGTATTTGCATTCATGGGAGCTTTCTATTGAATAGCGATTTCTTTGGCCAAGACATGTTCCTTGATTCTAATTGAAACTCTTCCAGGATTGACATTGGAGAAATTTATGAGTTGATGAGTTTATTTTTGGAGTTGATGAATATTGTAGAGCTTTCTGGAGTACTGAAGTAAAGAATAATTCTTAGTGCAATTCCAAACAAAAGAATTCATATCTAGTAATGATGTAAGTGTTCCAAATGGATTGCTTTCACAATCTCCTAAGAAGATCTTCTTTATCTTATTCAAGGATCCTAATCTCCTCTAGGTCCTTATTAGGCTTAGATTATTAACTAAGTCCTAATCCTACTCTTCTCTAAGAGTCTTGACTTTGTGCTTCACCTTTGAAGGACTAACATTCTAGTAGTTACTTCACTTCTTCACTTCTCCTACTTACACTTAGAAGTGTCTAAGTGCTAATTTCCACTCTAACACTCATGAATCACTTTCAGGGGTGTCCATCACCATGTAGAAATTTCATTTGATCACAATTAAATCCATCTTGATGGTTCTCATATCCATTTTCAGTCGAATCTAACTTTTTGTCTTCAAAAGGCCTAATTTGGCTTACTTCCTTGTAGCCCTTGATAGTGTGTTTTTCTCACTTCTTTCAAAACTTTTCCAAAGAAGTTAAAATTCTAAGACCATATCTAGATACCATTTATCCTTTTACAAAGGATTTTTTAATTCTTAAACCCCTAAGTCATCCATACATGGGGTTCCTACAAACTAGGACCAATAGGGCTAATAGGCCTAAGTTCTAGGACAGTCTGCAATGCTATGGAAAACTTTCTCAAAACTTGGCTTCACTGATTGGTATGGACTCGACCCTCCTATCATGTCAAGGTAACACTAAACCCTAACTAGAAATGTACTTGGACCATACATTTATTTCTTTCCCTGCACATGAATGCTCACTATTTCACTTCCAAACCACTAACCAAACAGTGCATGTTCGCCTAGGGCTTGGATCTAAAAATATCAGATTGACTCTCTAAGACTCCTAACTCTAAACATATGTACACAACTGACTCCCCTAAAATTTCCATCTACCTGTAGGTGTTTCCCATGGTTGGATTTTATGGGGGAGCCATGACTTGACTGTTTGGTCAGGACAGGACCAGTGAACTCTCTAGTTACAAAAAAATTTAGCTACGACTGTATACTACCTCCATTCAAATAAATCATTGAATTAAAATTTCCTCTAACTATCCTATGCATGCAAAAAAACCATTATATTTGAGCTCTCAATCCATAAAATATGACTGTCGCATAGAAATGCTCGGGATTCTCAGAAAACTAGAATTGCAGAGCTCTATTCAACTTCACACTTGTTACAATGAATGACTAACTGCTTGATTCAAGTCCTTTTTTCTAGTATATGCCTTCTTCCTTCATTCTAGACCTTTTTGGTCGATTCCCCACTCCTATTTTCAAGGAGAATCCAATGTAACCAATGTTGCATGCAACATTTGCAATTATTGCAAATGTTGTCATGACAACAATTTAGCAACTTTTGGCATCTTCTCTATTATGCCTTCTCCCTACATTTTAGGACCTCTAACCTCTTCAATTAGAGGATCCAAGATCATTAAAGGCCTCAAAGTATCTCTATTTCCACATTTAAGAGTTTAGGACACATTCATGACTCCAATCCCACATTTAGCAACTAAGCCTAATAAATTGAAAAACTACTAACAATGGCTATTGTTGTGACCTTATTCCTAATGAATAACTCACTTAGCCTACATATAAATGACCTTCTAAGGTCCAAAAACAAACTATCCTATCTTGACTTGGCCAATGTCAAGTACAAGCCAAAATGAAAACAACTTGGAAGTTAGCCTAGGTGTGCTCCTATACCATCCTCCCCAAACATAAAGATCAATCCACCCTTGGATTGAGGATGCTTGGATCAATCCCCATCTTCTTGAACTCTAATTCTTTGACCCATACTGTATCAGCATTATTTTGATCACGCCTTTTGATCAAGTGCTCCTTGTACTATTTTGTTCTAGTCTTCTTGTATACTCTTGTATCCAGTATGTTGTCAGCTCCTGTGACTATAGCAGAGGGAAATTTTAGATCTTCCACATCTCTGATCACTTCTCTGAAACTTTGATCCATGTCTTATTATGGTCCTTTGTAATGGACTAAGTCTGCAATGTTGAAAATAGGTGACAGTCCACTGTCTTCCAGGAGCTCAACTTTGAATGCATTGTCACCATACTTAGCCAAGATAGGACAAGGGCCTATGCTTCTCATCTGAAACTTGTGAGGGACTCCCTTCTTAAGTCTAGATTTGTTAAGATACACCATAACCATGTCACCCACATTGAATTGAACTATTCTTCTACTTTCATTAATCTTTTCTTTATGCTTCAAGGTGTTCTCTGTCAAGGTTTTCCAGACTGTATCATGTATCTCATGCATAACATAAGCAAAGTCATCTGCATATCCACTTTCTTTCACTCTATCCTTCAAGTATCTCAACTCATAGACTCCTCTAGGGTGCAATCTATACACTATCTCAAAGGGGCTCTTTCCTATTGATCTATCGATGGTGTCATTGTAGGCATACTCAGCTTGTCCAATCAATTGATCCCATTTTTTTCCGTACTCCTTTGTCAAGCACCTTAGTATATTTCCAAGGCTTCTATTCACAACTTCGGTCTGATCATCAGTTTGGGGATGGTAGGTAGACCCAAAGGATAAATTAGTGCCTAATCTTTGCCAAAGAGTCTTCCAAAAAGGACTCATAAACTTGGTGTCTCTATCAGACACAATTTTCTTAGGTAGCCCATGGATTATTACTATCTCTTTGAAGAAGAAAGAGGCTATTTGGTTGGAATCATTAGTGGTCTTGCATGACACAAAGTGAGCCATTTTACTAAACCTATCCACAACTACATAAACACAATCCATGCCTTGTCTTTTTTGGGTAACCCAACTACAAAATTCATGCTCAAGAAATCCCAAGGCCTAGTGGGAATAGCTAGTGGTTTATAAATACCAACATTTGAAGAAGTTCCCTTGGCTCTCTAACATATAATTCAATTCTCCACATACCTCATAACATCAAGGTTCATTCTCGGCCAATAGTAGAACCTTTGAACTAGTTCTTGTGTCTTAGTGATCCCAAAGTGACTACTCAATGCACCATTGTGCTTTTCTTGTATCATATTCTCCCTAATAGAGCCTCTAGGGACACATAGCTGATTTCCCTTAAACAAAAGGTTACTTTTCAAAGTATATTTAGCATACTCACTATGGAAATGGTTCTTGTATTTGGAACATACCTTGTAAATGTTTGTAAAATCCTCATCTTCAGCATATAGATCCTTGAAGTGATCTATTCCCATGCTCCTCAACTAAATCTCCTGGATGGTAAGAGCTATTCTTGACAATGCATCTACAACTTTATTGAGGACACCTTTCTTGTGTTTGATATTAAAGGTGTAAGCTTGTAGGTACTCAACCCACTTCATGTGCTCATGGCTCAACTTCTCTTGAGAATTCAGAAAACTTAAGGCTTGATTATCTGAATAAACAATGAACTCCTTGGGCAGCAAGTAGTGCCTCCACTTTCTCAAGGCTTGAACCAATGCATACAACTCAAGGTCATAAGAATAATACTTCTTCTTTTCTTCACTCAAATTCTCTAAATGGAATGCTACTGGTCTACCCTCTTGGCTTAGGAAAACCCCAATAGCTATGTTACTTGTATCACACTCAATGGTGAAAATATTCTCAAAGCTTGGCAAGACTAGGAAAGGTTGGGTAGCAATCTTTTCTTTCAATAAATCAAAGCTCTTAGTGGCTTGTTCATTCCATATGAACTTGGTCTTCATTCCTCCTTTGATTTTGTCCAACATAGGAGCACAAATAGCACTAAATTGCCTTATGAACTTCCTATAATATTGAGAAAGGCCATGAAAACTTCTTACCTCAGCTGATGTCCGTGGAGTAGGCCAATTTATAATGGCTTCCACTTTACTCTTGTCCATTTTCAGATTACCATGAGATAGAACAAATCCTAGGTACACTAGCTCTATTTTGATGAACTCACACTTCTCCAAGTTAATCATTAACTTCTCTTCATTTAGTCTCTTGGGTACTAATTCCACATGCTTGAGGTGTTCCTCTCTTATCTTACTAAAGATGAGTATATCATCCAAGTATACCATTACAAACTTGCCAATGCAATCCTTGAGTACTTCATTCATCAACCTCCTAAAATTTGATGGAGAATTTGATAGGCCAAATGGCATGACTAGCCATTCATATAGCCCTTCAGTAGTCTTGAAGGCTCTCTTCCACTCATCTCCTTCATTCACCCTTATCTGATGATATCCACTTTTTAAATCTATCTTTGTGAAGTAACTTGCACCTCCTAGACAATCCATCAAGTCTTCAATCCTAGGGATAGGGAACCTATATCAGATAGTGATCCTATTAATGGCTCTGGAGTCAGTACATAATATCCAAGTACCTCCTTTCTTAGGGGATAGGACTATGAGTACAACACAAGGACTAATACTCTCCCTTATAAGACCTTATTCTAGTAACTCTTGAATTTGCCTAGCTATTTCCTCATTCTATTGAGGGGTCATCTTGTAGACTACCTTATTGGGTAGTGTAGCTCTAGGAATAAGGTCAAACTTATGGCTTATGGGTCTTATAGGGGGTAAGGTTGATGGTTTTCCATCACTTACAATACCTTCGTACTTCTGCAATATTTCTTGTATCTCTTGTGGCAGCTCTGTCCTCTTCACCATTTTGTCTTCCACTTCCTTGGGCTTCAACATTAGTGAAAATCCAACTCCTTCTCCTTCCTCTATGGCTTCCAAGAACTCTTTCTCACTCACCATTAGTACATTAGGACCAGCTTTCTTCACTTCTACATCTTCTAACAATGACTAAATTTTGAAAGTCATGTTATCCTTCTTTAAAGTATAGGAGTTCTTCACTCCATCATGGATATCTTGGCCGTCAAATTTCCATGGCCTACCTAGGAGAAAGTGAAATGCATCCATGGGAATCAAATCACATAGCACCTTATCCTTATATCTCCCTATAGAGAACTCCACCCATGCTTGCTCATTCACTAAAACATGTTGTCCCTTATTGAGCTATGTTACCTTGTAGGGATGAGTGTGAGGTACCCTTGTCATGTTTAGTTTTCTGACTTCTTCCTCCGACACAATGTTGTCAGTAGACCCTGAGTCTACAATGAATCTACATACTTTTCCCATCACCTTACACTTGATCCTAAACAAGGACCTCCTTTGGCTTGGTTCCTCCTTAATTGCCTCCTTGATCAATGTTCTCCTCATCATGAGGTTCTCACCTTCCTCTGAATTTAATGGCACCTCAAGGTGTTTATCAGTTGTATTTTTGTCTTCTTGGACTATATTAGTCCTCTTGTTACCTCCTTGAGAAGTACTACCCTTCTTTGGACACCTATAGGCAGGGTGTCCCATTTGGTTACAATGGTAACATTTCATATTGGCAAAGTAATTTCCTCTTCCTTGTCCACTACTTCTACCTCTGAAATTGGAGTTCCTTCCTCTACCACCTCTACTAAAACTTGATTCTTTCTGCTCATTGTATTTTACTTCTCCTTGTGTCCTTAATTCTGAAATCCTTCCACCATAGCCACCTCTTTGTCCTCTACTATCTCTTCCTCTACCTCTTCCTTTAGAAATTTGTTCTTGTTTCCTTTTTCCTTTCTCCTCTATCTTCAAGGCCATTTGATAGAATTGGCAGATGGTTTTGAAGTTCACAAGACTCATGTCTTCCTGAATAGACCGTTTGAGTCCATTCAAATACCTAGCTAGCTTGGTGCTTTCATCTTCAACCACTTGTGATCTTAAGCACAATTTTTGGAACTCTTCAGTGTAGTCTTGGACATCCAAGTCTTTTTGTCTCAGATTATGTCTCCTCCTATGTAGCTTCACTTCATAATCATTAGGAATATGGGTTTGCTTCATCTTAGTCACCATGCCCTTCCATGTAGCTATATGACTCTTTCCTTCTTTCTCTCTTTCAGTTTGAACAAACTTCCACCATGTGAGAGATGAACCTCTCAATATTGATGTGGCCACATTTAATTTTTGGGCCTCTATGATACCATCACATTAAAAATGGTTCTCTATGATGTCTATCCAATCCATTACTGAATCTGGATCCATTTGTCCACTAAATAGTGGCACACCCTCCAAAGATTTACCACTTAAAGCCTTCAATGTCGTTAAGAAGGGTTCTTGGTCACTGGCAGGGTCAGGGGTTGGAGATTCCTCTTCTAGATCCACTCCTTTCTCCCTTTCTTCTTCTTCTTATTTCTGATCAATCTTATCCTTCATCTTCTCAGCTTTGTCTTGGACTTCTCCCAAGAGCTACTCCATTTGAGACAACCTTTCTCTTAACAACTTGTTGTCTTCTTCTTGATCTTCTACCTTTTGGCTAACTCAGTGTTAGTCACCATGGATTTACCTTTCTCTAAGCTTCCAAGTGTATTATCTCCCACTAATTCACTAGGCTGAAACATCCACCACAAGCCTGATCTTTAATCAAGCTCTAATACCAATATGATGTAAGTGTTCCAAATGGCTTGCTTGCACAATCTCCTAAGAAGATCTTTTTTATCTTCTTCAAGGATCCTAATCTCCTCTAGGTCCTTATTAGGCTTATATTATTAAATAAGTCCTAATCCTACTCTACTCTAAGAGTCTCCACTTTGTGCTTCACCTTTGAAAGACTAACACCCTAGTAGTTACTTCACTTCTTCACTTCTCCTACTTACACTTAGAAGTGTCTAAGTGCCAATTTCCACTCTAACACTCATGAATCACTTACAGGGGTGTCCATCACCATGCATAAATTGCATTTGATCACAATTGAATCCATCTTTATGGTTCTCATATCCATTTTCAGTCGAGTCTAACTTTTTGTCTTCAAAAGGCCTAATTTGGCTTACTTTCTTGTAGCCCTTCACAATGTGATTTTCTCACTTCTTTCAAAACTTTTCCAAAGAATTTAAAATTATAAGACCATATCTAGATACCCTTAATCCTTTTACAAAGGATTTTGTAATTCTTAAACCCCTAATTCATCCATACATGGGGTTCCTACAAACTAGCACCAATAGGGTTAATAGGCCTAAATTCTAGGACAGTCTGCAACACTATGCAAAACTTGCTCAAAACTTGACTTCACTGATTGGTATGGACATGACCCTCCTAGAATATCAAGGTAACACTAAACCCTAACTAGAAATTTACTTGGACAGTATAGTTCTTTCTTTCCCTGTACATGAATGCTCACTATTTCACTTCCAAACCACTAATCGGGTAGTGCATGATCGCCTAGGACTTGGATCTAAAAATAGCAGCTCAACTCTCTAAGACTCCTAAATCTACACATATGTACACCAATAACTCCCCTAATATTTTCATCTACCCTTAGGTGCTTCCCGTGGTTATTTTTCATGGGGGAGCTATGACTTGACTGTCTGGTCAGGACAGGACCAATGAACTCTCTAGTTACAAAACAATTTAGCTACAACTGTACACTACCTCCAATAAACTAACTCACTGAATTAAAAGTGCCTATAACTATCCTATGCATGCAAAACAACCATTAGATTCAAGCTCTCAATCCATAAAATGTGACTGTCACATAGAAATGCCTGGGATTCTCAAAAAACCAGAATTGCAGAGCTCTATTCAACTTCACACTTGTTACAATGAATGACTAATTGCTTGATTCGAGTCCCTTTTTCCATTAGATGCCTTCTTCCTTCATTTTAGGCCTTTTTGGTTGATTCCCCACTCCTAGTTTCAAGGAGAATCCAATGTAACCAATGTTCCATGCAACATTTGCAATTATTGCAAATGTTGGCATGACAACAATTTAGCTACTTTTGGCATCTTCTCTATTATGCCTTAGCCCTACATTTTAGGACCTCTAACCTCTTAAATTTGATAATCCAAGATTATTAAAGTCATCAAAGCATCTCTATGTCCACATTTAAGAGTTTAGGACACATTCATGACTCCAATCCCACATTTAGCAACTAAGCCTAATAAATTGAAAAACTACTAACAATGGCTATTGTTGTGACCTTAGTCCTAATGACTAACTTACTTAGCCTACATAGCAATGACCTTCTAATGTTCAAAAACAAACTATCCTATCTTGACTTTTCCAATGTCAAGTACAAGCCAAAATTAAAAAAACTTGGAGGTTAGCCTAGGTGTGCTCCTAGACCTAGTACTGCTCCTAATCCGGCACTAGATTGATTGTAAGGTCATGGGTCTTAATATCATTGTGACAATAAGTGTTCAGAATATTTAGTCCATGCTATTTTTTGTCAAATTATAGATCTACACTAAGTTTATTGTAAAACATGTGAAACAAACCTAAACATGTCCATCTAAAAGTAACAATTAGCACTGGTAAGTGTTTTTTATAAAAACAATAGTGGTAGAAAAGTGTATTAGGTACAAAAACAAGTATGTTTTACTAAGTAAAGTGGTAGTCCCAGATTGAGGATATTACATAGTCACACCTTAATTGTGGGAGATTCCTATATTGTTCATGCCTTAATTTTAATGGTGCCAACTAAAAGCAGTTGAAAGAACTAATGGATACTAAAAAACTCAACTACAACCTTACTGAAGAACATAAGAATTTCCACTTTATTTGAAAAAGAAACATCAAACCCATCTAACTGCTACTCCTACACTATGAGTAACGTCACTCAAATGTTTACCTTATTCCATTATTTCACTATTCTAACTAAAATTTCTTATAGTCTTATCTGACTGCTAAAAATAACTACACTAGAAGTAAATCAATCCTACAAATTAGAAAGGGTACATAAAAACTCTGAATCATATTTACTAAACAAGCCTCAATCCATGCAACCATTGCATCTGTCAGCTTCAGGAAATATCGATCTATTTCTCCAATCTTCTCTTTGGATTTCTTTGAGAGCTCAATGCAACATTGTTGCACAGATGTGAAGTATTTGGGAAGGGTAACAAATTGGAAAACTGTAATTATCTGCTCCTACAAAAATATTCCCATGTACACTTTCTTCAAATTCACAAATGGGTTACTGGCTTTGTTGTACCAAAGACTTGGGCATTTGGTATGACTAAAAATAATGATGTGAATAAGATTAGTGCAAAATAGGTACCTAAAGCTTCTTTTCAAGCACCACAACAACATCAATATTGGCATTTGACTCCTAAAATGAAATGAAAACTTTATTTGTTAAGCATATGGATTTCAAGATTACTTCACTACAGTATCACTTAGAAACAATGATGCAAAGGGTCAAGGCTCAAATAAGAAATTCACACAATTGACCTTCAAGCAAGGAGCTAGGGAACATGTATGCTTGGCTTCACAAGACCTTCAAGAAATCATACGGAAATAGAACATCCTGACATGATAAAATATCTAATAATCCCCCATTTTTCATATATATAAGGACTAAATTCAATTTAAAAAAAGTAAAGGTGATTCAAAAACCTTCCATTTACAAATTTCATGACTTAAGGTGAATCATGGTGAGGCAAATTTTAATGTGTTTCAAACACAACATGATACTTGATATTGCATTTTCTCAAGGATAGGATTTTCAGAAATTTTGTTCACTTCAAATGGATCTTATTGGAAACAAGAATTTGCAGTTGGGTTGAACACGGGCTCAAAATTTTGGCTTAGTTGCGAGGATAAGTCATTTGGATTTTTGGACCTCTTTCTCGTTGTACTTAAAGGTAATGTCAACACTGAGTTTTGATTGATTTCAGAACTTAGATAAAAATAATTCAAACTCTTACTGAAGCATTTTCTTGCTAGATGGCATAATAAATTAATAATATGTTAAATCCACAGGAGAGGAGAGCTTGCAAGAATGGATACAGGATCTATCAAATCCTCACTTAGGGCTTCTAAGACTTAAAATAAGCGCTATGATGATTTAGTCCCTTGTTATATAGGACATTGATTGTTAGCTCCAAAAGCTTTGTAAATTTGAAAGAAAGCTTCAGAAGTCTAATTTCATATCTTATGTTTTAGTGAGACCTTGCATTCTCCTCTATACTTTTAATCTTCCTATATCACAACTCTATTTTCTTGACTTAAAATTTATTGTGTTCAGATCTTCTCTTCATTTCTACTCTCCTTCAACATATAACTTGAATACAAATGGTGCTTTAGAGACCACATATTATATTCTACTACACTTAGGACATCTGTTGTTTTATTGATTATAAAATTTGTTCTTTTAGCAACTTCCTCTTCTATGTTACAAATTTTTTTTTTTTAGGACCTCCTCATGTAAGCTACTATCTGTTGGGAATCTTTCTTGATTACAAATTTACCTTGATCACCTTTTGTTCTATATTAGGAAACTTTAAAGTTCTATTGTTTTATTGATTGCAAGAGTTACCCTCTTAACAAATTTCTCTCTGATGCTGCTACAGAGGTTGTTTAGGACCTTCTATTGTATGTTACTATCCTTTTGGAATCTTTGTTGATTACAAATTTTACCTCCATTGCTTCTATTATGTACTATTACACTTTCAATATTTATTGTTTTATTGATTGCAAAAGTGGTCCTCTTAGCAACCTCCTCCTCTATGTTGTGGAAAAGTTGTTTAGGACCTCATCTTCTTATCCTTTGGAAATTTATTACAAATTTAATAATCTTTTCTACATCTTCCAAATCCATTTTTTTATTGATTACATAAGTCATGTTCACAAAATCCACTTCTATGCTATTGTGGAGTCGGTTCTAAGCACAAACCTTGTATTCTGTTCTATCAAGATTGTGATGTTTGATGTTGTATTATGGATTATTATAAAGTTATAAACAATGGTTGTTGTGTTAGAAACCTCCTCTTCTATGCTACTATACTCACTGATAGAGAGAAAATTGTTCTTTTGATAACATGTGGCATGGAGGCTCTATGTATTTATGCCTTTTGTATGTGAAAATCAAATCAAATCCATGTTCTTTTTGTTCTCAGGCCATGGGGAGATAGAATATGTAGTGAAGGAGGATGGGAATTATTATTTTGTTGTGGGAAACTTCAATCAACATAGTTAAGAGGTATTGTGAGCCTTTATACATGGAAAAAAGAATTTTATCAAATGATTTTTACTTAATATGTTTTTCTAGTGCAACATTACATAGTATCATAGTTTGAGAATCAGTCGTATATAAATATCAATTAAATCTTCATGACTCATCTTTCATTAGTAGTGATTCACAAGAACTTAGGAAGAAAGATGGGTTCTTGCAAGCACATACTCATGAAAGATTGTTTGTGAAGATTGAATCATATTAACATGGATTCCCATAATAGATATTGAACATTTTTTCAGACTTCAAATAGTGAGGAATTGGATCTTCTTTTTGCAGGTTGTGATGAGGTTAAATTATACTTCCAAAATGTACAACACCCAAACTGCCAATTTCAAGTGTTCAATGGGAAAGGGCTTATGTGCTGTGAAGCATTCAATCCTTCAAAATAGTTATGCACTTCTAACAACTCCATCTTGAAGCAATATAACAGTATGACACTTTTAAATCATTTTTAACCTACATTTTTGGGCATTAGGAAGAAATTTATGTTAAAGAGGGATAATTATTAAGACAAGTAGACTTTTAAGCTCTAGATTTTTTTAAAACAAAATTCCAAGATGAGTACTAAAAAAATTATGCAAAGTAACACAAATACCTAAATATAAATATCTAGACTAAATCACTGACCAGGATGTCGTTGGTGATTAATCTGGATATTTATCTTCAGGTGTTTTTTTTTAACATTCCATATTGGTTGAACTTTAAACTAACTTTGGTCGAAACCCTCACCAACAATGTTCTAAAACAATCTCCCTCTTTGGACCAAAAAAAAACCAAGATGGAGTGGGAGCAGGGGAGGAGCGGGGAGCGACTGGGGAGCGGGAATACTGGAGTGGGAATTTTGAATCTGTCCATGGAATTGGATTCCGCAAGAGATGCAGGTCCTTCTGCCATAGAGGGCTCCACAGACTCTATTGGTAATGAGGACGGTAAACTGCAAGGATTCACAGGAAATGGGGACCCAGGTGGGGGCCCCGTACTGGGAAAAGGGACAGTCAAATGGGCTTCCCTTTTCGGCGTAAAACCTTTAGGTAAGTCTGTCCACCCATCTGTAAGGAATATATCTAACATCTCTGAGAGTAGATATGCTATTGCTATTCCTGATCAAGTAATAGATCATGATATTAAAAAAATGGAAAATGCCCTGGTTGGGAGGTTTATTGGGATTAGACCTAATTTTGAAGTGATTAGAGCATTTGTTGATAAAAGATGGAAGCTTAAAGGCCAAGTTGAGGTGATAGCTATGAATAAGAGCTTTGTCTCCTTCTTTTTCTGATGTGAAGAAGATAGAATATAGGCCATCTATAGTGGACCATGGAGTATAGGAAAAAATACTATGATATTACAGAAATGGTACCCTAATATGACCCTTCATGAGGAATTTATCCAAGTCCCTATTTCGGCGAAGCTCCCTGTGCTTCTTATGGAGTACTGGAATGAGAATATATTTTCTGGTATAGCTAGGTCCTTTGGAGAACTTCTATCTATAGATCCAGTCATGGCTTCAAGAAGAAGACTAACACATGTCAGAATCTGCATAGGTATTATCCCAGATGTTGATATGCCAGAAGAGATAGAGTTGGAGTCAAGATTAGGGAAATGGACTCAAAAAATTGAATATTAGTCAATCCCTTTTGCTTGTTTTAGATGCAAAAAAATGGGTCATTGGGCAAAGAAATGTCCAATGAACAAAGTCAAGAAAAATGACCAAAAAAAGGAATGGAAGCCAACAGGAAAATGCAGAGAACCACCAGAAGAAGAAGTCAGTTCGGAACTCAAAATCACAGAGAAAAAGATAGAAGAGAAAGCTGGGAAATCTAAAGAAAAGGAGAAGGAAGGGAAAGACAAAGGTGAAGCACAGACCAACCTAGAAACAGTTGAGACTGAAAGATCAGAAGAAGATGAGTCCAAGAAGGATCAGAAGGAGAAAGTTAATGATATTGAACTAACTAAGAATGAAATGATAGACTTTGTCAAAGCTACTCTAGATGATGAGAATAATGATATCAGTAATATTCAAGATGAAATAGACAAAAGAGATCAGGAGGATAACCAATCTACTACACAAGAAGTAGAGGAACCACCAAAAAGTCAGGGAGAATAGGAAAATATTTTTGAAAACAACATCTTCTTAGATGCCCAACAAGATATTTTCTTGGGTCCTGGACTATCAGAGATGAAAAAAAAATCATTATAGTAGGAAAATAAATACTTAGAGGAAATAGATAAACTGAAATGGGGTGACCAAGAGGAAATAGATAAAATCATTAAGAAACAAGACAAAACCATTCTGGTTGGAAAAGCTAAACAAAAGAAGGGCACATCAAAAAAAGGTCATGATGATGCAAAACAATATCTACCAGATGTTGGAGAAAGCCAACTCTCACCACTAGGGAGACCACCAAGTTCTAGAAAGACAAATAAAGAGGCGGCTAGAAATATAGCAAATGGAACTCAGAAAACTATTACGCAGCTGGGTATTACCAAAAATAAATGAAGATTACATCTTGGAACATAAGAGGGTTAAATAACCCTCACAAAAGGATCTTATTAGAAATATGGTTAGAGATAATAGACCAGATAGCATTCTCATCGAGGAGACTAAGATGGCTAAGGAAAAAGTTGAAAAGCTTAAATACTATAGAAATAATTATTGTAGTGGAGGCAGCTCGAAAGGAGCCTTAGGTGGTATTCTACTTTTTAGAATGGAGACATCATTGAGGGTGATGTTATCATATAGGATAGTAATATGGCATGTATTAGATTTCACCATATTAAGGAGGGAAATTATTGGATTCTTACTAATATTTACGTCCCTAATACTAAAAGTGGGAGATATTCCTACTGGAGTAAACTGGATCGGGCCAGGAAGTATTCTGAGAAATATAGTTGGCTTATTATGGGGGATTTCAATACCCCTATCAAGGAAGATGAAAAACTTGGTGGAACCCAACCTAATTTGGAAAGTAGGATTGACCTGATGGACTTTATATCTAGACAAGCTCTCACTGATATTGATCTCCAAGGTATCAACTACACCTGGTCTAACCGGAGAGTGGGTGATGATTTGATCTAGGTAAGAGTAGATAGAGCCTTAATCTCTAATGACTGGTTTCAACATTATTATTGTTCCTTGATAGCCTTTATTAAAGCTGGGTCTGACCACTACCCGTTGTCTTTTATTGTTGATTCTATAGCTAGAAGTAAAAACTATCCTTTTAGATTTGGAAAAATGTGGACTATTCATCCTGAAATGTATTTCAAAATTAGTGAATGGTGGAAGATTAAGATAGAAGGAACTGCTATGTACAGGATGACCTACAAACTGAAACATGTTAAAGATAGTATCAAGAGGTGGAATAAAGAAACTTTTGAAAATATTTTTTCATCTAAGTCAGACATCATGACTAAGCTTAAAGAGATCCAGGATTTTGTTCAAAAGGAAGGGTATATTTAAGTTCCTAAAGAGAAAGAAACTGAAATCTTGAGAAAATACCATGACATTATGCACAAGGAGGAAATCTTCTAGAAACAAAGATCTGGAAACACTTCGCTTAGAGAGGGGGATAGGAATACTAAGTTCTTTCACATGATGATTGCTAAGCATAAGCCTACTAACAGAATATCTAAACTCAAAGTTGAAGATAGATAAGTGGAGAAAGAGGAGGATATCTCCAAGGAAGAAAAAGTCTTCTTTTCTAATCTTCTCTCCCAGGATGACCAGCTTGACCAGAACTTTCAAAGAACTCTTTTGGAAAGTATACCCAAAATTTTGACAAATAATGACAATCACTTTCTCTTAGCTATCCCCTCTAATGAAGAGATTAAAGTGGCTATCTTTTCCTTTGAAGGGAATAAATCTTTGGGCCCTAACGGATTTCCTATGTTTTTCTGTCATGATTACTGGGCTATCATCCATAAGGACATTACTATTGTTGTAAAAGAATTCTTTGGATCTAAAATAATTCTTAGAGAAATGAATGGTACTTTCATTGCTCTTATTCCAAAAAAGGCTGGGGCAGACACTATGGATCTCTTTCATCCTATTAGTCTTTGTAATTCCTCCTACAAAATTATATCTAAAGTTATCACTTCTAGGATTCTTAAACTGCTCCCTAAGATAATTGCTCACCAACAAACTGGATTTATACCGGGAAGGCAGATTTTAGATTCTATTATTACGGTCCGTGAGAATATTCACTCTCTGACTATGGCTAGAAAAGAAGGTTTCATTCTGAAGATAGACCTCTCTAAAGCTTATGACAGAGTTGACTGGAATTTTTTGAAAAATACTTTGAGGGCCTTTGGATTCAACTCCAAGTGTATTAAATTGATAATGTAGCTAGTGTCTTCCCCCACTTTCTCTGTTCTTGTGAATGGTTCTCCTTAGTCCTTTTTTAAATCATCCAGAGGTCTAAGGAAGGGAGATCCTTTATATCCAATTCTATTTTTTATTATTGCAGAATTCTTGGGCAGATACATTGAAAGAACTGTTAGAAAATGGGATCTCAAATGGCTAAAACCCTCCTCCTCTAATTATGTTTTCTCTCATTAGAAATTCATGGATGACTCAATTTTTATGGGGGAAGCAACTACAAATGAAGCCCAGAACCTTAGAAAGATCCTCAAAAATTATGGTAAGGCTACTGGTCAGACCATCAAGTGGAATAAAAGCTTTATTTATTTTATTAATACTCCTGAGTATAGACAACACAAGATAAGCAAAATTATGAACTGCCAAATTGGGGAGCTCCCTACTACCTACCTGGGTCTCCCCCTTGGGATTAACCCTCCTGATTCCTTTTGGAGCTCTCTGGTGTAAAAATTTCATAAGAAACTTGTA
This sequence comes from Thuja plicata, assembly GCA_018584345.1. Lineage (NCBI taxonomy): Eukaryota > Viridiplantae > Streptophyta > Pinopsida > Cupressales > Cupressaceae > Thuja > Thuja plicata. Next base: position 483,883 of record MU227529.1, on the reverse strand, counting down.
GGATGGAATGGAGCTCTACTCAATCAGGCTGGCAAAATTCAACTTCTTAAATCTTCTCTTCAGAGTATGCCAACTTATGCTCTTAGCCTTTATAGGATACCCAACAAATTTGCAGAGGTTATTGAAAAAATTCAAAGACACTTTCTTTGGAATGGTGTTGAAAAAACTAATAGATTTTCTCTTATTGCCTTGGACAAAGTTTGTATGCCTAAATCCAAAGGTGGTTTGGGAATAAGGAAAATTAAAAGAATGAATGAAGCTCTCCTTGCCAAACTTGGTTGGAGGGGTTTTACCTTGAATGGTGAATGGAATTCTATATGGCATAGTAAATATAACAAGAATTCTAATTCTATTAATGATTTTCTTAATACTGAAGACATCCTAGTGGGCTCTTGTATATGGAAGAATGTGATTAAAGACAAAAATAACATTAGAAAGGGTGTGAAGTGGAAAGTGGGCAAGGGGAATAGAGTGGATTTCTGGGATAAAATATGGATCGGTAACCAGTTTCTTGCTATGAATACTATTTAGGGTCCCTTTGCTGATATATGTAAAGATAAAATTGGTACTAAGGTCATGGATTATAGAAGTAATGGGAAATGGAAGGATTTAACTACTGTGGATGATGGCCTTCTCTCTCTGAATATCACCCTCAATGCCATGATTCTAAACTTGGAAGAAGACTCTTTGATATGGAAACATACTACTAATGGTAGTATCACTATGGGATCAGCCTATAATCTCAATTATGAAAATAGTGAAAATCCTTTCTGAGCCAAGGCTTGGATCAAAGGGCTAACCCCTAAAATCAACATCTTTTTTTGGACTATGATTCAAAACAAAATCCTTACTCTTGGAAACCTCAAGAGTAGAGGAATGTATATTACTAATATGTGTGTTTTCTGCAGGAAAGAGGAAGAATCGGTCAATCATCTATTCATTCATTGCAATTATGCTAATGAGGTTTGGTCCTATTGGCTGAAGGCTTTTAATATGGATTGGGTTTTACCTTATGATATCTAGAACATGTTCATTTCATGGGGTATTAATACTAAGAGTGAATGCATTAGAAAGATATGGCAAATTGCCCTCCCCCATATTACTTGGGCAATATGGAAGGAAAGAAATGAAAGAATTTTCAGAGAGAATGAGACTTCCCCTAAAATATTATACAGGAAAAGTCAGAATATGATTATTAAGAACTTCAAAATTATGAAAATTAAAGATGAATCTAAAGGGAAAGAGGATAGTGCAATTCTTAAAAACTGGGGTATTCAAGTTGATGAGAAAGCTCAAAGCAATAAAAAAGATGGAGTGGCCTGGGAAAGTCCTCTGAAGGGTTGGATTAAGATTAACTTTGATGGGGCATCAAAAGGTAATCTTGGTATTGCTGGATGTGGAATGATCATCCGTGATGAGAAAGGACATTGTATTGCTATGAGGGCTATCCCTATTGGTGTTCAAAATAATCATATGGCCAAGGCTTTGGCTACCCTCAATGGTCTTATTATGGATAAAGAAAATAATTATAAAAATGTCTGTCTTGAAGGGGATTCCATAAATATTATCAAGGCCCTTAACAATATTTCCAACCCATCATGGATGATTAGTAATATTATTTATTATGTCAAGTCTATAATCAAGACTATGAATAAATGTATTGTGACACATGTGTACCGAGAAGGCAATGTTAGTGTAGATTGGGCGGCCAATTACACATGTAAAAGTAACCATATCTATACTTGGAATGATGATACCATCCTACCATATGATATCAAATCCCTTATGCATAAGGAGATGATCTACAGAAGGAAGAGAAGTGAAAATCATTTAATTAAATGAATGCAGCTAACATGAGTGATGTAAGTCCTAATTATGAGGTGTTAATCCTCTGCAATGCCACTTGGTGTTGAAATACCTTTTCACACAGATCCTAGGGGCTCTCAAAAATTGTGGAATACATTATTGAAAAGGATAATAATGGAAAAATCAAGCACAGAGAGAACTTGAGCAAAATTTTTAGCAAATATAGAATGGGTGGGAGTAAGAAAAGACATGAACCTGCCGATTGCAGTGAATGTAAGCAAAATGAGAAAGTTTGGGAAATTCTCCAGAAGGGGATTTTTGCTGCATACATGGAGAAGCTTCATGGGGGAAACCCTATAATTACCAATTTTTTCATGCATAATTGGAAGAAAGGGAAGATATATTTCAATAATCAATGGATAGATATCACAGAGGAACTTATTGCAGATGCCACTGGCCTTCCTATGAATGGCATGAAGTTCTATCGTGGCCGCAGTTATTTTGATAAAGTGTATGAGAGGTTCCAGGAGAATGAGGAGGAGGCTGATAGTCTTGCAAAGAAGGTAGGAGGTTTCTTCATTCCTGCTAATATCAGAAGCCCATGGCATTTTGTTTTATATGTTTCTATCTATTATCTTACCCTTGATGGGAGATTTAATAGAGCCTACACGCATCATTTTGTTATCCTAAATTATTTTAGGCATAATGAGGAAATGAGTATCCCTTTCTATCTTATGAGCTCTCTGAATGTCACTATGAGGGAGTTTCAGAATGACCCTTTTGGGGATCATGCCTCTCACCAAGGTTTAATGGTTCTCATTTATGATGTGTTAAAAATGAGGAAAATGGATAAAATTGTTCGTAAGGGTAAAATCCTTAACAATGTGGAGACTGAGGATGAAGAGTCAGGAGAAAGATTTGATGATGATACTGAGGATGAGATGAACACTATTAGCACCATAGATATGGGAAGCTTGAAGGGTAGTTCCTCGAAGATTTCTAAGAAAAAGTTGGAGTGTGAGGAGATGAACCCTAATTTGGAGGGTTTCAGAACTGAAGACGAGGAAAACCCCAAAAGCTAGAGAAAAAGGAAAGCTGGTCTTAAGAAAAATCCTTTGGTCATGAAGAAACCAAAGAAGAAAAAGGGTATCCTCATATCCTCTGATGAGGAGGACCATGTTCATGAGATTCTAGAGAAAAAGGAGAAGGTGGAGAAAGATAGGGATAACACTTAGAGTAAGGTTGAGGAAAAAGAGGTTAGTATTCAGAAGAAGGCTAATACTGACACAATAGGGAACACAAAGGAAAGCTTCAACATTGGGTTAGACTAGAAAGATAGCACTCTTTCTTTTGGGAGGTTTATGGAAACCATTGCTTAGGATACTACAAATATGAAGACTGAAATTAAGGAACAAGGTAAGATTGTGAGTATGATTAAAGTTGCTACCTTTAGGGAAGAGTCTATGGTGACCTACTTGAATAATTGGACTGAAGTCATCAACAAGGGTGAAGCCTTTGGGGAGTTGGGCACTAAATTGTTGACTATGGAGGATAAGATTAAAAAAATGAACAAAGAAGCATAAGCCAACAATATTGAGGTGTGTATGTCCTCTCTGGAAGGAAAAATGGAGAAAATGGATTTGATAGTTAAAAAAATCTATGAGCAAAGCTTCAATATTCTAAAAGTTTCTGTTGAGCAATGCAAGAATCTGATGGAGAGACTCAAGGCTAATAGAGGGGAGGAGAGAAAGGATTCCAAAGAGGGTCTAGGCTCTGGTATCCACACTTGTGCAAGCATAAAGAAGAAAGACACAGACCTCGAAGACATCAGAGTCTTGGTGGATAATATGGAGCTTCTCGTGGAGCAAGAGAAAGATCTAATGGAGACTATCTAGCTCCTTGTGTGTTGTCTTTTGTTTTCAGGTTGTCTTTTCCTCTTGAGCTATCTTTTTCTACTTTTTGGGTTTGTGGGGCCTACGGTCCCTATTTCTCCTTTGTCTCATCTTTTGGTAGTTGACTGATCATCTTTGTCTATCTTATGATCTTTTGTACAAGGTTTCAGGACCTTTCAAATCTTTCTTTTACTTAATCAAAACAATGGTCTACATATCAACCATTCTGTGTCAAAATTTAGCATCATGGGTTTGGCATCCTGGTCGGATGGCCCAGACATTTTGACTGACAGTGGTTGAAAGTTCATTGAATAACCTTGTCAATTGCAGATATCAATTTTGACCAAGAGTGGCGTAGATCATTCGACATGAACAATTATGTGTCACAATTTTGACTAGTAAAATAGAAAAGAAACTATTGGTGGATTATTCGATGCACTTGGGTTGACAAATTTACTAATTAAAGGTCAAAAATTGACACAAAATGTATTAGTGGCTCTACGTTGTCTGTTTGAATGAATGCACATTACCATTGTAATAATCCTAATAGGGTATAGTACTTCTAAAAGACTACATCATCTTATGGGTTCATCTCCACCATGGTTTTTCCCTCTACCAAGTTTCCATGATAAAAATCTTGGTGTTATGTGTTCTTGATGTGTTGTAGATTTGTGCTTCATTATTTATTTATCAGATCTGAAGTTAAGGTTAAAGTTTTGTTTAATTTATTGAGTTTGGGAGACAAGTGATTCACCCCCCATCTCAGTTGTGTGGTTCCATATTTCCATCAATTGGTATCATAGATACTTCCTTCATGGGAAGATTAATCACTTGAGATGATCTAGGATGAAATCCTTTAAGGGTAGTCCAAGATTTGATGGTAAAAATTACACTCTTAGGAAATGCCGCATGGAAACACATTTGAGATGTATTGGTGAAGAATATTGGGAGATTACCAAGACATAGTATGTTCCTCTTCCAAATCTTTCTACTGCTACTCCTGATGAGAAGAAGAGAGATGATTATAACATTAGAGCTAAGGAAGCATTGCTGAGTCCCTTGACTGATACTAAGATGACAAATGTTATGGAATTGAATAATGCCCATGCGATTTGGAAGAATTTGGAAACATCGTATAAAGGTGATGCTTATGTGAATCTTGCAAATTTATAGAGCCCAAAAGGAAAGTATGATACATTGAAGATGAGAGACCATGAGAACATTACTACTCACATGTAGAAAGTGAATTAGCTTGTGTGCAGTATCAAATGTGTCGGTGGATATTTAAATGAATATGAGATTGTTGCTAAAATACTTAGATCCTTACTTCCCTATAAACACAAAGTTTGTGCTATTGAGGAGATCAAGACTATGACAAATGTGACAAGAGACATGTTGATTTGTAGACTCTCAACCTTTGAAATGAGTGAATTTGGTGATGTCATTCCTAAAGTTGAATCTAAATTAAAAGATACAATTTCTAAGGATAAAAAAAATATGATATAGGATAAATCTCTACAAGAGTATCCAGATATGCAAAAGAGATGGAAGACATTGAAGAAGAAGAGCTTAATCTATAAGAGCTTGAAGCCCTTATTCCAAAGAGATTGTCCAAAGGCACTGGTAAGTATGAAGGAAAGTTGTCTCTTAAAAATATTTCTTGTAACAAGATTGGTCATTTTGCTTCAAGATGTCAATATAGAGATCCTAAGAGAAAAACTAGAAAATTTCAACCTAGATATCATAAGAAATGTTATAATGTTGTTGATGAAGGTGTGACATATGATGAATCTGATGAAGGTGATTCAAAAGATGATGAGTGGGTATTTATTTCTATTAAGAAAGAACATGATCTCGATTCTATAAGTTTCATGAATGTGGAAAGAGCTTTGGCTGCACAAGTTGAGGAGAAAGATGAATGGGTGATTGATAGTGGATGTTCACATAATATGACTGGAGATAAGAGATTTAGTTTGTGAGTTCGGAAAGGTATGGGTGGTGTTGTAAGATTTGGTGATGACACTCCTTATCTAATATGTGGTAGAGGATCCACTACTCTTTATGGTAATAATAATATTGATGATGTCTTATATGTTGAAGGTCTTAATGATACTCTTTTGAGTGTTGGACAGTTAGTTGAAAAAGGTTATGATTTCCAACTAAAGAATAGAAAATGTAGAATATTGGGAAGATCCTAAAATGATATTGCATCAGGTACAAACTAAAGGGATGTCTTTAATTTTAATAGTGCTGAAAATAGATGTTTAATTGATCAATTTGATGAGATTCGGTTATGGCATAAGAGGTTGTGTCATGTGAATTTTGATAATATTTTCAAGATAAGTGTTACCCAAATTTTTCACATGCGGGATAGCAGTCACAACATTTAAAAATTTGCATGAAGAAACATCTCTTTGAAATTACTGTTCAGCCAATGCAAAAGAAATACATTACTATTACATTCATATTTTTAGATGTCATTATTGTACTCTAAGTATTGATTATCATTCCAAAAAATTTCCAAAAATTCATAAATAATCATTACA
>MU227529.1:462461-474290 GCA_018584345.1 Thuja plicata | reverse complement strand
AGGGTGATCAATTATTTAAAACCTTGTATGAAAATGTATGTTTGCTGACTGTTTGAGCTATTTGTGGTTTTAACCCTAGTAGTGAAATCTGTCAGCCTATATGTTGAACAAAGATTTGAAGTATTAACCCTTTGATGTATGAGGTGGAGTTACTATTTTATCTTTCCATCAAAATTATGAATACATTCTTGGTGTATCACCCCATTTTCCCTTTCATTTTTAATCATTTTTCCCTTTTCCCTATCAAGTTTCAAATTAGGAGGTGATATCCCAAATCAAATAGGAACCGGCCTAGAATCCAGAGACTCTTCCTCATCCATAGTTCACCCACAGCTAGAGGAAGTTTCCATTGTGAGGATGGAATTGTCGTGTAGCCCTAATGCCTGAGTTAGGGTGACAATTCTAAGCCTGAACAATAAGTACTATTCAAGATGTGAGAGATATTCCTAAGTTGTTGAAACCTGCTAATACTATGTGTAAGGAATGTTAGAAGGGTAAGAAAAATAGATCTAATTTCAAGAGAAAAATTTATTCTTCTAAACGATTGTTAAATCTTGTGCATACTAATTTGTGTGGTCCATCTAGAACAAGAAGTTTTCAAGGTGAAAAATATTTCACATTGTTGATTGATGATTATTAAAGGATGATGTGGGCTACTTTCTTAAGGGAGAAATCAAAGGCCTTAGAAAAAATCAATATTTTCAAGGCTATGGTTGATATATAGACAAGATTGAAGCTGAAGTGTTTGAGATCTGATTGAGGTGGTGAGTTCACGTCTGGTGAGTTTAATGAATTTTTTGAAGAGCATGCGATAAAGAGACAAATGTATGCTCCATAGAACCCACAATAAAATGGTGTGGTAGAGAAAAAGAACATAACCATTCTAGACACTAAAAGGATAATGATGATTGAAGGAAATGTTTTGCATACTTATTGGAGAGATGTTGTGAGTACTTCAGTTTACACATTGAACCAGGTGCAAATAAATGACAATACTGGCAAGAATCCTTATGAATTAAGGTATGGAAATGTTCCTACTATGAGATATTTTAGAAATTTTGGAAGTAAATGCTATATCAAAAGAAATGAAGATTTAGGAAATTTTGATGCTAGATATGATGAAGGTATCTTTCTTGGTTATTCAACAAAAAGGAAGGCATACAGATGTTACAATAACAAATTGAGAAAGATAGTTGAGAGTGAAAATGTTAGGGTGGATGAATGCAATTAGAGATAGTCTAGATCTTACAGATATGATTCACATGATCAGGATGACAATACAAATCAGGGAATGAAGCCTCAAACTTAGAATCTAGTTAATATTGTTTCGGTAAATCAAGACGAAGAAGAAGAAGAAAATAATGAAGAAAAAACACAAGAGTAAAGAATTCATGCAAATTCTAAAAATCCTAGGTATGTAAGATCGAATCATTCAGAAAATTAGATAATTGGTTATATAAATAAAGGTGTTCAAACTAGAAGAATATATGTAGAAGATAGAGTTGAGTATTGCTTGATATAAAATATTGAACCTAAAGATGTTAGTGAAGCATGTCAATATGAACATTGGGTGAAAGCAAAGAAAGATGAGTTGAAATAGATTGAGAAGAACAAGACATGGGTTCTTGTTCCTAAACCTAAGGATAAGAATGCAATTGGAACTAAATGGGCCTTTCAGAATAAATTGAATGAAGATGGTGAAGTGATTAGAAATAAGGTAAGATTTGTTTGTAAATATTAAAAAATGGAAGGTATTGACTTTGAGGATACTTTTTCTCCTGTGGCTAGAATTAAGGATGTGAGATTATTTATTGTTTACGCTGCTTACAAAGATTTCAAAGTACATCAGATAAATGTCAATTTTGTATTTTTGAATGGTGAGCTGAAAGAAGTAGTGTACATAAAGAAACCAGATGGATTTACATTGACTTATTACAGGGATATGGTTTATCGGTTGAAGAAAGATTTGTATGGACTGAAGCAAGCCCCTAGAGCTTGGTATGCAAGATTGGATAAGTATATGTTGAATCTTGGATTTAACAAAGGTACTATTGACAGTAATTTGTATTTCCAGATTAATCATGATAATACTTTAATTTTTTTTATGTTTTTTTGATGATATTATTATGATGTGATTTTATTGTATATCTACAATTTTTCTACACAACACTCAATACAATATTACATTAGTAGGTTAGCATCAAATTTAACCAAATTCAAGCAATTAAACTACTAAAATTGTCCTATTGCTTCCTACACTGGAAGATCCAATTGAATTACTCAAAATGCTCTTAGATTAGCACTAATTCATATTGAATAGACAATCCTATGATGAAAGATTCAATTAAAAATGCTCAAATGCATCTAATTTTGATGTTTTACAAGCTAAAATGATTTCAATTATGCTTCTATGATGAACTATCTTAGAATGAAAATAGCATTATGCCTATGAAATGAATGATATCTCTCTCTAAATGCCTTCATTGAGCTGAGTTTTATAGATTTCCTTTTGGGAGGGAAAATTCAAATTTGAATTAGATGGTTAAGATTCATCCCTAAGGGATGGTTGAGATTGAACCTTGAGTGATCCATGTGGATTTGATCCTATTGGATTTAGCCAAGTCATTTGTCCTTTTGTGATTGACTGGATAATAGGAAATTTATTTAATTCCATTAATTAATAACTCTAACCAAGGCATTTTTGAGTTTGATTTAATTAATTGGCTAGGACTAATTAATGAATTAATTCACTCTTCTTTGATGATGAAGCTTTGATATTTGATTATTTGATTTCTGATGAATTATGTAATTAAATTGATCTAATTCAATTACACAATTGAGACTGGGTTTGATGTATCTATTAAGGCCTAGGGAAATTAAATTGAGATTTAGGCACCTGATTAGACCATAAAATTTTTAGGTGATTACATTTGTCCCTCTTTGAATCAATGTGCGATCAACGAGTTGATTCAAATAACCTCTGATGTCGATATGATTATGATTGATTGAATAGTTTGATATGATCCTGATGAAACTTTTCCTAATTAGAAATCAATTCTGAACTTGATTGAACAAAAAACAATTGAGATTCTGAAGATACTGGAGATTCTAGAATGGTTGATAAAACTTATCAACATAATCAATTTGCTGCGATGTGATGAAATTGATTACCTGTCTGATTTTTGAAGATGATAACGAATAACTAATTTGATGTGATGTGATTAAATTGATTACCCTTAGGATAGATTTTGAAGGTTTGATCAAATAATTAGTTTGATGTGATGTGTTGAAACTGATATCTGGCCAGAAGAGCTTGAGAAATTAAACTAGTAAGCAATTTGATGTGATTCAATGAAACTGATTACTGTTGAAAATTTTGATTTGGATAAATAACTTGATATGGATCCTGATGATGTCACTTATCTCCTGATATTCTAATGAGGATATTACCAATTTGATGTGGTGTGATGAAATTTATATGCCCCTAGTTATGTTGGAACATATATACTTGATAAGAGTGAGAAATTTGATATGAGACCTGATGAAAAAACTCGTTCCATGATTTGATTAATTGATTTACTGAATTAGGACCATCAACTTGATATGATGCCTGACAAAGTCGATGCCCCAACTGATGAAAATTTGATTCACTTGATAACTTGATTGATGAAAAAGGTTTGAAAATAATCTGATGATGCCCCATTTTTTGAGAAAGTTTGATAATGTGATCACTTGAATGATTTGATTGATGTTGCCCCCTTGGAAGCAAAATAAAAATAAAAGTGCTTTATTAAGAGTTTATGATGATTAAATTGGATATTTGTTGATTACTGGCATAATTGAGTTGAACTTCAATTTTGAGTTCAATAATGACAATAATGATGAGACATGATGAGAAACTATTTTTCATTTGGTTCAAATCAGGCTCCGCTTGGCAAAGTTTTGTGTTGAAAATGGATTAAATCATGATTAAAAAGGTTAAAAATGAAATTAATTTTGGAATTATATTGGAATGATATACTGAGAGGGGAAGGGTGAATCAATACCTCTAAAAATTTTCTTGGTTAGCCCATTAACCCTTAATCATCAATTTGTAAATTATCTTATCTAACTGTTCATCTTTCTCTATGTATATGCAATCATGTCATAAGTTATTTAGTATGTAACCATAAAAGAAACATTCATGAAAATATATAACACATGACACAAGATATGATATCGCAAAAAACTCCTATTAGGAAGTAAAAACTGCGGTGGGGATTGTTACCCAGTACAAGACTTCACTATCTGTAGATAAGAAGGGGCCGATTAAGGATTACAATTGGTCACTTCTGATGACCTACCCTTTTAGGAGTATTACAGTGGAGACCTATTAAGATCTACTTCATTTGAAGCTTTAGAAACACTGTTAAGTGTGCACTTTGTTAAGAGATTTTTAAAGAATGGTTAAGTCCACCTTCTACAAAAGGATTTTAGATGTGATGCACTTGTTAGAATGAAACTACATAAGTCTTTGATATGATGATGTATGCAATCTCTAATTACTGATAACAGATCCAATAAAGCTTCCTATGTATGAGTAATCATCCTTCCATGATTGAATAATACCTTTGTCTGCTTGTCGGTAGCCTCTATGTATTCTTGACAACTGATATGATTTGTTTCTGAACTTTGCATGAATTATGCCTTCTGCTCCATAGATGCTCTTTGTGGCTATCAACAATAATGAATTTATGAATCATAATTGATTGAACATTTATTTATACTAGATTGTAGCTCAATTCTTGATTCACACTTTGCAAGTTAACTCTAGATCCAAGGTTTACAACTTGACCTTGATCTTTAGTTAGATATGTTTTAGATCCATTAGGATTCTTTAAAACATTTACATAAAGCTTGCTTGACCCTCAAGTTATGATTTAAACAAAATTAAAACTTTATAAATAGAATTAAATTTCTTTATCTAACGTGTAAAAACTCAGATCCACTTTTTCTAGGTCTCTAACTGACTATTAGTTCTGACGGTCGGTTTTCTTTGTCATCAATGTTCCTTTCTTGAACTAGTCGTCGGGTATGCCTTTTTTGTTCCGCCGGTTTTGTTCTCAAAACTGTGTCGTTAGTGATGATCTCAATGTTATGTTATTGACCCGTTAGTGATTTCCTATTCACTTCGTCAGTGCAACACTTGTCAGTGTTAGTCGGTCAATTCCATACTTAGCATTTTCTCATGACCTTTGTGTTCTATCGGGTATGCTTGTATTCCATCGGTAATGCTTGTAGTCTGTCGGTAATGCTTGTACCGATGATCTCTGTCAATGTTTTTCACTAAGTGTACTAATGGAAAAATTAATGTCATCAATCTCCCCCTTTGACATTAGTATTCAAAACATGATATGTGCAACATACTGAATGTATTAGTATGTACACCTATGTATACTCCTTCCTTAGTCATTTGAATGACTCCCCCTATGTATATGTCGGTAAGTGTAAGTATATATACATATTCTTATGTACTTTTCTTTTCCTCTTTTTGATATATTGTATATAACTATCTTTGTATATCTGTTCCTCCTGTACATACAATATACATTTCCTTTCTATTCCTCCTGTACATACAATATACATTTCCTTTGTATTCCTCCTTTTTTGATTCTAAAGGCAAAGGTACTTAGAGATTGTCAAACAGGTGGGAATGTGAGGACTTGATCTCCTCCATCATCTTTTCCCATTTATCCTTTAGCATTTCTAGAGCCATGTGTTGAAGTGATATCCTTACATGTATATCATAGATGTTGTCTACTACAGACATCTCTGGGGTTGCAATAAGGTTTCTCGCATCAGAAATATGTTGTTGTAGAATAGTAAGATTAGGCAGAATGTGTGCCTATATAGTTATGTAATCTCACCTTGTAGTTGTGTCTCAGCATCCCATATTTCTTGCCTTAGCCTATTATCCTCAATGACCTTGTCATGATGCACCTTTATACTATCTCCATTTGAGGTTAGGCTTTGTGCACTTGCTGTGACATTAGAATCTATCTCTGCTAACTTGTCACTATTTTCTTTTGTAAAATTTTCAAAAGTGCACATCTTTTGAACTAAGGTAATTGCTTCAACAATCATTGGCTCTAATTGATCAATTAGTTCAGAGAGCTTTACCTTGTTCAGTGCCACTTCTTGGCTGATTTTATCAATTAATTTGTATTGATACTACTTTTCTTCTTGTTCTTTTAGAGCTTGTTCTGCATCTATATTTTGCTCTGTGATTGCGTCAGTAAGAACAACAATTTGTTCCTTAATTGTAGCATTTTTTTCAAGTTTTACCTCAGGAACAAGTTGTTGGAGAATGTCTCTTTCTTTGTCAAGTTCCATTGTTTCCCTATGTTCCTGTATCATTTTCTTTTGAATGGCTTTCCTTTGACATAGCACTCCAAACTCTTGAAGTTTATCACTGTCCAAAGTGGTAATATCCCAGTTTGGAACTTCTATTACTTCATCGAGTGTAATAGCCAAGATGTCTTTCTTTACTATTTTCTTCTTCTTCTTCTTCTTTGGCTATGTGGCAGATTGATGTACTACCATCTATAAAGCTTGAGATTGGGTTGACTTTGTAGGTGAGGGTCAAGAAGATGAGGTATCCTTTTGTATCTGTTCTGAGTCCACTGGTTGGTTTGGTGAAGACGTCTCCTCATTTTCCTTATGTGTATCAACAATGTATCTTCTTTAAGTTTTATTCCTTCATCCTAATTGACTCTTTCACTTTTATCTTTTTCTTCACCCTTTCTCAGTGTATTCTCTATTTTATTTTCAGCTTCTTTGGTTTGTTCATTTGACACTTCTTGCTAATTGTCAGTTGCATCCTTCATTTTTGTATCTGTATTATTTTGAGTGTTGGATGCAACTTTTTTTTCATCAGTAACCATATCCTTTGGTATATTATCATCTTTCTTAGATGATTTGTCTAGACTTGACTGAATATCAATAGCATCTATTAATATATTCATGTTTGTAGGTGTATTGACTGTTGCAGTGTCAATAGGTATATCCTGTCCATCGATATTGCCCTTTGCAATATTTATGTCTTCATATTTTTGAACTTCTACTATAGGGTCTTGTCTTGTGGTGTCATTGAAAATGTTTTCTAACCATGATTCATCATTTATATCATCAGTTAAGTTACCTTTTATTGACAATTCTTCTTTGGTAACTTCTTTATCCTCTAAACTGATGTGAATTGGACTTGCTGGTACCTGATTTTCTTCACTATTTTTAGGCCATTATTCATCTATAATATCAATCTATTTCTCGCCATTTATTTGCACTTCTTCACTGTCTAACTCAGTTGTTGATTTATCTCTCTGATTGACAGTTTCCTTCCCATAACTGCTCTTCTCAGTAGGATTGAGTATCTTGCTCTATGTATCATGGGTTTCTTGTTCTAGCTCTATAAGCTTCTCTTCAAGAAATTTATAAGATCTCATCTTGGGTGAGAAACATTGCACATGTTTCTCCATTATTTCATTGATTTATTCTCTTTTTGATTCAGGAGGCATAAGAGAAACAAGTACTCTTTCTCTTATCCTCTTCTACCAATGGAGTGCAAAAGTGAATCTAGAAGATATTCTAATTAATAGTTCTTGTGGTACATCATGTGTAGTGAATTGTAGTGGGATATAATAGTGTCTACAAATTTTAGCAATAAGTGCATATTTAATCTTATTCTGTTCTACAGAGTCTCATCTTAACTATTTCCTAATCTTAGGATGTCCAAGAGATGGTGCTTCAGAAATGTACTTACATATTTCATCAATGTCTTCAGTGGGTGTTGTAGCCTTTGCTACTTCCTTTGCTTGTTTTGTAGTGTTAGGTTCATCCATAGATGAGTCCTCTAAATCCTCATTTGTTTGAACAAATTTCCTCCTTTTGGTAGGTGCCCTAACTGGTTGTTTTACCTTTGGTGTGTCATGTTTCCTTTTATACACCTTTCCTTTTACCACGGGAGAAGGAGTTGCATTCTTTTCTATTTGACTCATTGTTATTGACTTCTTAGGTGGAGGAGGAGGTGGTGAATCAGACTTCTCTTCCTCTGATTCATTTTTCTCTGTTGTATCACCGATGGCAAGCTAGTCCTCGGTGAGTTCCTCCTTACCCTCTTGTTCCTCTTCACCTTCTGTTTCTTCTTCTCCTTCAGAAGATATATTCAATTTCTTTTTCAAATTATTTACCATTCTTTTTGACTATTTTACAGCCTTCTTAACAACAAGACTTTTTTTAATCTTTTGTTTGGCCTCTTCATAGGTACCAAATCTTATTTTCTTGTTGTCCACTGGTTCATTTAGTAGTTCCTTAATGCACTCATTGGCTAGTCATGCTTTGATTTCATAGTCTAACTTTGAAAGCCATGATTTCCTTGGTACTACTGCTTGGATGTATGTGAAATCAATATATACCATGAAACATATGTCTTCTCAATGTTCCTTTATCAGATTTTTAGGAATTCTTGTTCTGGCTTACAACATTTCCTTAATGGTTTTGAAATACTCATGCATAACATTATCAAAATCTGTTCCTAGTGATTCTATGAATTCACCTATCTGAATGGTTATGGGTCTGCTTGTTTCCCATACAAATTTTCCAATGGAAGGAAATTATTATTCAAAGTAAAAGAATATGCACATTATGAGGGAACTAAACTTACAAGTGTTTGTCCTTGAAGACCTTATTGTGCACATGTTCTCCTCTAGTTGATGTAAGAGGATCTCTGCAAGATCCATCTTCTTTCCCTGTTTGATGATCTTGTATGCTATGCTCATATTTGTACTTGATATGCTATTCATTCAGCTTGCTTGGAAGATATTATATCCAACAACACATGCTCCAAACTTTAGCTCTACATTGGTAATGGTGTTGACCTTTAGTGCTCTTTTATCTGATTTAGCACTAGTCAGTTTTTCCACTTCTTCCAAAGATGGGTGCTTGTGAGTCTATGGTTTATCGGTTGTAGGATAACCTGTGACGGCATGAATAACATCCTTTGTTATTGTCTTTGGCTTATTTAGCCATAGAGTCTTGTTGTGAACTCTGCTAAGAACAATATTTATCCATTTTGTTTTGAAGACCTTGGGAAAATGTAGTGCATTTGTGAGTCCCTTTACTTCCAAATGTTTGTGCTCTTCTTTGAGCTTTCCAGCATCATCACATAGTGCCTTGTAGGCATTATCTAGGTCTAGATCTCCTATCTCCGAGATCTTGCAATGAATATAGGACCTTATGTACTTTACCAGTAAAACCCTAGGTGGGATTCTAGAGAATGCTCTAGAATCATCAGGTTGTGAAGCTATTTTTGGGTGTAGTTTGTATTTAGGTTTAGCACATGAGCCTCTGCTGACAAGATTGAAGGATTTCTTCTTATCTTCCTTAATTTTGTCAACTATAGAAGTTGATTCCATCTTATTTGCAGAAATTTAGGGCTTTTTGCAAATAAAATAGTGTGATCAGTGAGTGTTATTACTTATGGATTCTCTGTGATTGGCTATGAATGTGAATGCTTCATGTCAAATTGATTTCTATTGGGTCACTCTCCAAATTTCTCTGGTCTACTCTGGTCTACTCAAAAATTGTGGGTGCAAAAATTATTTTACCTGTTAGGCTTTTATAACCTTTTTGTGCCCTAAGTTGTCATTAATGCTTACCAACTCATCAGTATATGAAGACTGATTTTGTCAGTAGAGACATTCATAACATCTTCAGTGTCTCTGCAAAGCATCAGGGTTTCTAGCGGCTTTGGATAATTCACCGATGATTTTTGGTGAGGTTGTGAAGACAACTTTTGTTGATTCAGAGTTCACCATTATCCGTTGGTTTACACTTAGCTTGTGTAATGAACGATACATTACGGTAAGTAGTGATAACTTTTCTGTATGTGTTCACCGATGCAAATTGTGCCCAATAGCTGATGGTGCTTTTTAATTTTTTGAGCAAACAACAATATTTTGCATCTTTATTCATGCTTATATTACAATATGAACTATGTGTAATGGAACCGATGTATAGTATAACTTGTCTTAATGCAGTTAGATACTTACTTGTACAATTTAGTTGGATGTAGTGATGTCACCAGATCCATTGGATGAGGTGTCACCATTTTCATTACTTCTTCCAGCACCTTCAGTGTTTGTGGATTTTATCCACATCTTGTTTCTCATTCTCTTGATGTCATCAATGGTATTTCCATTGGGATGTGTACTTGTGTCTATCAGTCGGTCTTTGCAATATTTTATCACATATCCAACCTTATGACAATGAAAACATGTCATACCTAGATTGGTCCAACCTCTTGACCTTCTGGTGCACTTTCTCATACAGTTGGCAGCAATATGACCATACCTTCCACATGATGTGCTATTTACCCATGTGTTTTATAGTCCCAAACATATGAGTTACCTATTCTTGTTGGTTTGTAGCTATTATCATTTTCCTTTAGTTTCCATGCCTTGTTCTTTTTCTAGCATTCCTTATGTGTATGCCCATTCATCTTGCATGTAGGACAATACTTTTCCATATAGGTTTTTCTCTTTGGATTTGTCACTTTGGATCTGCACTCATGTGCCTTGTGTCCTTTCTTTTGAAATTTATAACAATTACCAATGAAAGTAGATTGAGTCTGAGAAATACCTTTGATTTTGCTTCTGCAAATGTTTGAGGTGTGGCCTGGTTTTCCATAGTGATTGCATGACAGCTTCTTGGATCTTGGGGTTGTGAAAGCATTCCTCTGATCTGGTTGATTAGAAGATTCACCATTCTCATTGTACCCTAATCCTATGTAGTTGTTGACTCTTCTCTATCCATCAAGAAAATCATCCATCCTTTTGTTGCTATCATTAGCCTTTTTCATCAATTCGTTGTGTTGATTCTGGAGTTTGATTTCATGCTTCAATTTTTCATTATCTTCTGTTAGCTCACCAAATATCTGTATTCTTTTAATGAGTTCTGTATTTAATTTTTTTGCTTCTTGACTCATAAGAATAATCTGGTTGGTAACCTCATGGTGATGCTCAATAAGTCTTTGAATCTCTGATTCTTTCTCTTGTAGTTTCTCTATAATTTTCCTCCTATTATCAATAGCTAGTGTTCTTTCATTTTCAGCTTTTCTTGCATCATTCATAACATCAATCATTTTTACCATTTGAGTTTCTTGACCAATTTGTAGCATCTTGATTTGATCTGTCAGATGTAGATTGACCTCTTGTAGACTTGTAATTTCTTCTATTGATGTGTCTAAAGCTTTTCTCATTGATGATTCCATTGTATCAAAGTAATCTTGTATTTCCAATTCTTTGTAGTCTTTCTCATTTAGCCTGGTTGCCATAATCTTTCTTTCATCAAGAATTTTTCTCAGTTTGATTCTCTCCTCTTTATACTGCTCACAATTTATTTGCATCTATAACTGCTCATTCTCAATAGTCATGTTCATTCTGTATTTTTCCATTGCTCCGATCTTTTCTCTTAAGTCTTTAAGCTTTTCAAGAAAGAGACTTAGCTCTGATACCAATTTTTAGAATTATATTAGAATGATGTATTGAGAGGGGAGGGGTGAATCAGTACCTCTAAAACTTTTCTTGGTTAGCCCATTAAACCTTAATCACCAGTTTGTAAATTATCTTATCTAATCACTCATCTTTCTTTATGTATATGTAATCATGTCATAAGTTCTTTAATATGTAACCATAAAAGAAACATTCATGAAAATAGATAACACATGACACAAGATATGATATCGCAGAAAAATCCTATTAGGAAGTAAAAACTACGGTGGGGATTGTTACCCAC
>MU227529.1:416126-444438 GCA_018584345.1 Thuja plicata | reverse complement strand
GTAGAGGAACAATAATGTTGAATAACCAGATAAAATGTGAGAATGCTTATTGGGTAAATGGATTGAATTATAATCTATTGAGTGTTTCTCAATTGAATAATTCAGGTCACAAAGTAGCATTTGAAAACAAAAAGGCAAATATCTTCAACAAATCTGGAAATCTGATTGGTACTGGTGAGCAGACAAAAGGTAACTTATTCTATCTAAATGATACTGAATCCACTTGTTTGATTGCTACAAATGAAGACATATGGTTATGGCACAAAAGACTGTGTCATGTGAAATTTGACAACATGATGAAAATTAGCAAAAAGAGAAATGTCAGAGGCTTACCGACAATGACTAAGCCCGACAACATCATGTGTAAAAACTGTCAAAAAGGTAAAATGACAAAGTCTAGTTTCAAAAGAAAAACCCATACATCTGATACAATTCTATAATTAGTTCATACTGATTTATGTGGACCCATGAGGACAAAGAGTTATTATGGAGACAGATACTTTATTCTCTTTTTTGATGATTACTCTAGAATGATGACAGTTATGTTTCTAAAAGATAAATATGAATCATTCAAGATGTTTAAATGGTATAAGGCCATGGTAGAAAAAAAAAGTGGTAAGGATCTAAAATGTTTGAGATCAGATAGAGGAGGTGAGTTTATATTAGATGAATTCACTAATTTCTATAATGAGCATGGTATAAAAAGACAGGTTTCTGCACTAAGAACACCATAGCAAAATGGGATTGTTGAGAGAAGGAACAGATCAATAATTGATTGTTCTAGAACACTGAAAATAGAGAAAGGCATCACCCAAATCTTATGGAGGGAAGTTGTCAGTACTACTATTTACACACTGAACAAATTACAATTGAAGAAAGACACCAAGAAGACACCTTATGAGCTATGGTATGGATACACACCTAATGTGAGTTATTTCAAAATTTTTGGTAGTCAATGTTATATCTTAAAAGATGATATAAATGGAAAAATTGACTCCAAGAGTGATGAAGGAATTTTTATAGGGTATTCTACCAAGAGAAAGGATTACAAATGTCTAAATAAAACCTCTAAAAAAATTATTGAAAGTGCAAATGTAAAGATAGATGAATTTGCAGAGAAGAATAAACAAGAAAGCACTAAAGAACTAGAGGACTACAATAAGTTCACTTACAATGAGGAACTTGACACTCTACCCTACCAACAATGTAGAGCCCCTGAGCTACAAATTATTGCTCCCAAGCATCAGGATGCAAATACCGACGGTCAGGATAATGATCAAGATAATGTGCAAGGTGATGAAGAACATAATGAAGATCAAAATAATGATCAAGCTGATAGAAAAAGAACTATACCTGTACTTGCAAGATATGTATGAAGGAGCTATCTAGAGGTCCAGATCATAGGAGATAAGAAAGTTGGTAGAAGAACAAGAAGTAAGTCTTTAAACTCAAATTGTTTAATTTGTGAGTTTGAACCAAAATCTGTCAATGCTGCACTAGATAATGAGGAATGGATAAGTGCTATGAATGATGAGATTGAGCAAATTGAGAATAAAAAAACATGGTCACTTGTGCCAAGACCAGATGACAAGAATGTCATTGGTACAAAATGGATATTCATGAATAAGCTAAATGAGAATGGATAAGTCACAATGAACAAAGCAAGGCTAGTATGCAAAGGGTATGCACAAGAGGAAGGTATAGACTATGGAGAGACCTTTGCACCCATTGCTAGGCTAGAAGGAGTAAGAATATTACTTTCTTATATTGCATTCAAAGGATTCAAGGTATACCAAATGGATGTCAAGTCAGCATTCCTAAATGGAATACCTAAAGAAGAAGTATATATTAAACAACCAGAAGGGTTTGTTGATCCAAAAAAGAGGGACATGGTATGCAGACTTCACAAATCCTTGTATGGATTGAAACAAGATCCAAGAGCCTGGTATGAACGACTTCATTCCTATCTAATAAGTATTGGATTTGTAAGGACTAGTTAAATTAGTAATCTTTATTTGAAGGAAGATATTGATGCTAACACCTTGATTGCTGAAATATTTGTTGATGACATCATATTTGGAGGCAATGTTATGCTATGCAAATCATTTGCTAATGAGATGAGCACAGAGTTTGAGATGTCTATGTTTGGAGAGATCAAGTTCTTTCTTGGTCTACACATCATTCAACAAAGTGAAGGTATTTTTATTACATAGTCAAAATACATCAAAGAGGTCTTGAAAATATTCAAGATGGAAGATTCCAAACTAGTTAGAACATCGATGGCTACTGGATGTAAGTTAACAAAAGAAGATAAGACAAAAAAGGTAAATCAGACTTTGTACAGATCAATTATTGGAAAAATCATGTATGTTGTACACACTAGACCAGATATTGCACATGCAGTGGGAATTGTTGCTATATTTTCTGCTAACCCCAGGGAATCACATATGACTATTGTAAAAAGAATTCTAAGATATATGAAGAATACTAAGGAATTTAGCTTGTGGTATAAAAGAGAAGGAAAATTTGAACTTAAGGTTTTTACCGATGCTAATTGGGCTGGAAATCTTGATTACCAGAAGAGCACAACTGGAGGAGCATTCTTTATGGGTGACAAACTTGTCACATGGATTAGCAATAAGTAGGGATGCATCTCACAGTCTACTGCAGAAGTAGAATATGTTGTTGCTACTACAATTTTCTCAAATATTGCATGGATCAAATAGTTGCTGGAAGGTATGCATATGAAGATCTTAGAACCAGTGACTATCTATTGTGATAACACCAGTGAAATAAACATTTCCAAGAATCCAGTCATGCATGCAAAAACTAAACACATTTCCATCAAGTATCATTACTTAAGAGAACGAGTTCAAGAAAAAGAGGTGATACTTGAGTATGTGCAATCAAAAGAGCAATTAGCTGATATGTTCACCAAGACACTGCCCAAGGATACTTTTGAGTACTTGAGAAAGAGACTAGGGGTCAAACCCTTGTCTACCAGTCAGTAAAATGACTGAAGGTGGCATCAGCCTATATATTCTCAGAATATCATTCATGTTGATGCAAGAAAAAAGGATGAACTTCAAAACTACATCTATATACAACAAGTATATATCAAAACCAAGCACTAGAACATATTGATGTACTCCTGATGAATAAGGGAAATTCAAGGAATATATTATGGATGGAGAGAAAAGATTACTTTACATTAATGTCAGATATCTATAAGATATTTGTTTGGCATTGTTGTCAAAGGGAGAGAGTTTATCCATATTATCATAGTCTTTAAAAAAGAAGAAAGATTATCCATTATCAAATTACTCCAACAAGGAGAGATCATATCCATAGGGAGAGAGTTTGTATGAAGGAGTTAATACAAAGGAAGAGTTACTGACAAGAGAGAAAGACATCAAATGTGAAGAACAATCAAAGGAGATATATTGACACAAGGAAAGGATGCAACACATCAGAACAAGAAACACAGAGAACTGCAAGAATCAAATCTAAGCTAAAATAGAACTTACCGGTGGGCAGACATTTTTATTGACTATCAAAACAAACTATTTGGTAGTTTGCTGAATCTTAACAATTATATTTCATATTGTATTAGAAATAGTATAGTATGATAATATAAGTTTGTTTCCATCAATGCCAAAGGGAGAGATTGATGACATGTAATTGATTAAATGTTTGATAATGTTATGTTGAAGATAATGCAAGGCATTAAATCAGTTAATGATTTGTATTGTCATTGATGTCAACTTCATATCATCTATACGGTCATGTATAAAATGCCAAAGACTTCAGAGAATCAATGGAACAAATGTTATGCTTTCAGAAATGCATAAAAGACAAGTATTCACTAAGTGACAGATAACACCGACGAAGTTCACACCATTGGTAAAGGCAAAGAAGAAAATTCATAGTGATACCCGACAAGCAGAAGACAATGTTGCCCGAAGAAGAAAAACCAAAGGATGCTAGATGACCTAAAAGTAGAATTGCCCAAAGGAAAGAGATCCCAAAGCTAACTTGATTCACACTGACAAAACTGACAGTTATAACTGATGACTAACTAAAGAGTTGACCAACAAAATAGAGGGTTCAGAAAATGACAAAATGTCTAGCTAGCAAGAGCTAAAGATAGACTTAACTGGCTATTATCTTTGTTTTATTTGACCAGAGTTAAGTGATTGATTTAAAGAATATTTGTATAGTTGGCATAAATATAACTATGAGATAAATTAGGAGTTATGCTTTAAATCAAATTGGCTGGATTATTTTTCATGCCAAGAATCAAGAAATGGTGAATATAATGTCTATATAAGAGACAAGCTTAATTCATTTTCGTATGCATGGGGAAGGGGAGTGAATAGAAAGAGGATACTGAAGAGAAACTGATGAAGAAGAACTTCATATAGTCCTGATTAATCAAGCTGAAGTATAGCTAAGGAATTAATGGAGCAAAAAAGAAAGTATGGAGCAAAAAAGAATTGAATTGATACATTGATTAGAGAGTTAATGTACTTAAATAGATCTGAAAATATGCAATTCAAGTTGCATTAGAAATAGGTCATTTTGTTTGAGTTTAAACATTAAAGCATCAAGTCTCTTAACAGAGAAGGACTTAACAATCTTCTATATATTGAGGTACATCCCAAGGAGTTCCTAAAAGGTTGATTCATGAAAGTAGCATTGGATATGCCTGATGCCTATTGAAAGTATAAGAGAGAGGCTGATTCAAGGATGGCAGCATTAGATGTCCGATACTAAGTGACAACCTATGTGTAAAATCCTCTAACAAGGTCACACCTAACAGTGTGTTTTTAACCTTTAATAGGGTTGGCTCTTAATAGGGCTCACTTTAGAAGAGTGAATATTTGGGGTACCGGTCCCAGTGGTTTTTTCCCTTAACAAGGTTTCCACATTAAAAATTCATGTGTTATGTGTGTATGATTCATTTCTTTATTGTTCTATATCTGACATAATTAACACTTGATTTATCGGTATACTCTAAATATTTACTATATTTCAGTAAATAGTTATACTGCTTATTGGTAATCAAGGAGAATAAGGACAAACAAGGTAAATAGAAAGACAGATAATCATTATAAGTATCTCATGGCATGCATCTTGTAGGGACATAATAATCTGAGGTTTATTTGATTGGTGGTTAGAAAAAGGATAAGTTTTTAGGCCATTGATTCACCCCCGCCCTCTCTCTATTATTACTAATAATATTTTAGCTGATGGATCTTCAACTAGCATACAAAATCTTGTTGGGAAGACTCTGGATCCAAGAGATGCAAGTTGTCCCATATACTTATCATCAGTGCATAAAGTTCACTTTTAATTGTGTTTAAGTCACCATTCCCACAGATTCTAGCTATGCCTACAATGCACTGAGATGCTCAAATGAAACTCTCATTCCACACAACAGAGAGATTTGACTTTTAAGTTAGCTAGGGAGAAATGAAAGAAATGGAGAAGAAGTTAAAAATCAGAGACACTGGCATGGGTGGATACACACTAGAACATGTTCTATCACTGACATCTCTTCCTATATTGCCCAAATATTGTGGGAGATCCTTAGAAGATATGAAACCATATACAACACCAATGAAGGTATTATATCATGATAGTTTTATCTAGGAAACTATGCCACTGGAGGATGAAAATGAAGATAAATCCATCATGGAATGACTATATAGAGAACCTAATGATAATGATGTAAATCATTACAAGATATCCCTTGAGAAATATGGAAAGGGATATGAATTGGTTCGACACATGGGTTATCTAGGAAAAGGAGTTATAGGATGTAATCAAAATGGACTCTTGGAACCCATTTCTCTCAAACACAGCAGTTCTAGGGATACAACTGGCCTACGCTTCTTATCAACTGAAGAAAATAAAAATAGAGATGCGCCTGCCTCCAAGTGGGATGACTCTGATGAGGAAGACAAATATCATTATCCCTTTAATCCATGCATCCAGTCTCTTCTTGATGTGGAAGAAGGGAAAAATCCCCATGTCAATGCTACTAAAGAGCATATCCTAGAGGAATAACTAGTGATTCTTGATAAGGCAGAGCGTTCAAGCTTCCAGCATAGTCCCGATGAAGGGGAAGAGCACACAACCATTGTACAATTCCTTGCAAGGACAAATCCCAATCAGGGAAAAAAAGTAGACTTCACTCATGTCCTAGACATGGTAGAACAAGCTGAAATAGACTCTCATGAGTATGAGTTTGATAGTCTATCTGAGGAAACCCAAGATATGGAGGTTAATACGATACATCAATATGTGACCCTGCTTAAGGTAGGCGAAGGCTAAGGGATTAGGTCTGATGAGTTAGAATCTCAAATCCCTAACATGGGATTCAATGACGTCGTTAAGGCTCTTACCAATTTGAACACATCTATATAGGGTACCAATGTAGGACTCTTATTAACATTCCAAGTCTATGAAAAACATACCATGAACACCCTTGAACCCTTCAAATCCCTACCACTCATACATCCTAGACTCATTGACTGGAGCTTACAAGAACAACCCATAAATATTCCAACCTTCCCCAATGAGTATGCATTATCCTATTACCTCTTCCACCAGCAAACCAAGTGTGAACATGACTAAAGTGGATATCAAGTACTTCACTTAGAAAATTAAAATGAAAAGAAACAAATCTTCTAAAGGTGAAAACCACATTGTGGCAATTCTAGAACATAAAAGAGTTAAAAAGATAAGATGCATCCAATGATGAAAACCTCTCTAAGGTGTCAAAGGATGGGGTAATTGATATCCTTCCTAGTCATTTTTAGGAGTGGTCATCAGTTTTGATTGAGCCAACACAACCTGTGAACATTGGGAGTGAGGAACATCTGCATATAATCCACTTGGCACAATCCCTAGTCATAGAGGAGCTAAAATAATTCATAGAATTCTTTAAAGAAAATAAAATAAAATTTGTATGGACTTACTCGGATAGGCCAAGATTCGATCAAGATCTTATAATACACCATATTTTAATCATTCCTGGAGTCAACCTAGTGAAACAGAAACTCAAAATGATGCATCCTAGTTGCTATGTTAGTAAAAGAAAAACTAGAAAAGTTTCTCAAAGATGGGTTCATCAGAGACAAGTCCATTCGGGTGTGCACTAACTTCTAAGACCTCAACAAAGCAAATCTGAAAGATGTCTTTCCTCTACCCAATATTGACATGATAATTGATATGAGAGTTGGGTATGATATGTACTCCCTAATGGATGGCTTCTCAAGGTAGAATCATATCAAAATTGCTCCTAAGGATCAAGAAAAGATTGCATTCACATGTTCTTGGGGGACCTTCTTCTAGAATTTCATTCCATTTGGATTGAAAAATTCAAGGGCTACCTATCAAAGAGCTATAACAATGATCTTCCATGATATGATCCACAAAAACATGGAGGATTATGTGGATGATACTCTTGTAAAGACCATGAAAAGATCCACACATCTACAAGATTTGGGTAAAATTCTAGACAGAATGGAGCAGTTCAGGCTCAGGTTGAACCAAAAGAAATGTGCATTTGACATAACATCTAGTAAACTATTGGGATACATTGTCTCAGCCAAAGGCATCGAGGTGGACCCGATGAAGGTA
Organism: Thuja plicata; assembly: GCA_018584345.1. Taxonomy (NCBI): domain Eukaryota; kingdom Viridiplantae; phylum Streptophyta; class Pinopsida; order Cupressales; family Cupressaceae; genus Thuja; species Thuja plicata. Next base: position 436,788 of record MU227529.1, on the reverse strand, counting down.
CATGAAATCATGGAAATGCCACCGCCCAAGAACATTAGTCAGATGTGAACACTTAAAGGAAGGATTCAATCTATCAAGAGGTTCATCTCACAACTGGATGATGAGGAACAACTATTTACCAAAGCTCTACACAAGGGAGTAACTTATCAATAGGATGAGAAATGTAACAAGAAATTTAATCAGATCAAAGAGTATTTGGAAAATCTATTAGTACTGATGCATCCTACATAGGGAAAACCATTGATATTGTACATCTAAGCCACCACAACATCACTAGGGGCACTCCCTACAGAAGAATATGAGAACAATAAAGAACAAGCCATCTACTATATTAGTAGAACCTTGGTCCCATATGAGATGAACTATTCAGTGATTCAAAAATTTGTCCTAGCATTTTTATTCGCATCTCAAAAATTGAGACATTACATGTTGGCACACTCTATACGAGTGGTTGAAAATATTAATCCATTAAAGTATCTCTTGAGAAAATTCACCTTAACTGGTAGGTTAGAAAAATGGGTCATGCTCCCTAGCGAGTTTGACATTGAATATGATTAACATAAGGAAATAAAAGGGTAGGATATTATAGATCAACAGGATGACACTGCACTACATGATGATCAACCCATCAATACTGAATTTTTAGATGGTTCCATTTTATACATAACTCACAGATCCCAGAAAGTGTTCTTTGATGGTTCTTTCATGCAAAAGGTTTAGGTGCAGGTGTGTTGTTCATCACTCCTCATAGCTATTATATTCCAAAGGCATACACAATATTTTTCCCTTGTACAAACAAGATAGCCAAATTTGAAGCCTTGGTAAATGGAATAAAACTGGCTATGCAATGGAACATCTCTAAATTACACACTCACGGTTACTCTCAACTAGTCATCAACCAAATCAATGATGCCTATCAGAAAAAGGATGATAAACACATACCTTAGAAGAGAATGGTTTATTATTTCAAGAAATACTTCATCTACATCATGTTCCACCAAATATTGAGGACACAAAACAGAGTGGCCGATGCGATGACTACACTGGCTTCCTCACAACAACAACAACAACAACAAGACTTCCTCTATGAGTTCCTGGTGGAAGAGGTTCATTTCCTTCCTTATAACTCCCCTGACTCCCATGGGATCTGTTCTATCATAGGTTAGGAGTCATCCCACTATCAACGCATTTATTCCTACCTATGCCATAAGGTCATTCTTGATGCACTCACCCACAATAAAAAGTGACACCTAATCTGCAATGCCTCATGGTATCTTCTAATAGAGAATGAATTGTATAGAAGAGGACTAGATGGTAAAATTATTAGATGTCTATAAAAGGAGGATTCCAAACATGTGTTAACTAAGGTCCATGATGATTTTTGTGCTTCTCATTCTAATGGTCGGGATCCTACTTGAAAAATGCCAAGAGCGGGTTACTATTGGCAAAACATATAGAAAGAAGCAATTAGACACTGCAAGACATGTAAGAAATATAATTTGCATGGAAATATTATACATGATATAGCTAGGGAGCTCATTCATTTTATCACACATTGGCCCTTTCAGTAATGGGCATTTGACCTAATTGGATAGATATATCTGCCCTCTTCAAATGGACACAAGTACATCATGATGACCACATAATAATTCACAAAGTGGGTTGAAGTATTCCCACACACCAAAGAAATTGGACAACAATTGGCCTTATCATTTTGAACCACATCATCTTCTGATATGGTATTTTTTCATCCATTATAATTGATAATGAAGGGTAGTTTAAGAACAGTAGTATAGAAAAACTTTGTGATAAGTTTAAAATAAAGAAACACTGTACTTCAATCTACTAACCACATGGAAATGGAAAGAATAATGCCTCCAACAATAATTTTTTGAATAATCTTCATTACACTATGAATTCTCAAAAGGATTGGCATTTGCAGATCAATCCTGTTCTATGGGCCTACAGAACAAGCATCAGAACGTCTATAGGGGCAACACCATTTTCTCTAGTATATGAAGAAGAGGTAGTCTTACCCATAGAGGTAGAAATCCCATATCTGAGAGTTTCTCTACATATACTTATCATAGATGAATGCCATAGGGTCTCAAGACTACAAGATTTGGAACTGCTGGATGACTACCAACAAGTGGCGTTTGATCACCTTAAAGCTTATCAAAAGAGAATGTTAAGAGGAATCAACAAGAAGGTCAAACCAAGAGAAATTTAGGTTGGTGAACTCATGTTGAGAGAAAATCCCCACAATCAATAACACCGAGAGAAAAAGAGGAAGTTTGAACCAAACTAGCTTGGTCCATATATTATGACTACAACATTTGGCTCTAGAGCCTACCAACTCTCCTACCAGAAGGAGAATAGTTCTAGGAGCCCACCAACACTCTCCATATGAATAAGTTCTACACCTGAGAATTCTTGGTGTCCAATAGAATGTGCATATCTAAAAGTCTTGAAAAAATGATCATCCTAGTGAAAACTTGGCAACACGCGCCTTGATGAATCACAAAAAAATCAAAAAAGGAAAAATACAAAAAAAATGAAAAAGAAGAAAAAATGCCTTGTTGAAAACCTGGTAAACAGACACCTTGGTATAAAAAATAGATTCTCTTTCAAGTAGGTGAAAAATTGGTAAACATGCACCTCTTGTACTCAAGCACTCCATCTATCAATGCTAGTCTTGGCATCCCTTTGCTTTAGTTTGCACATAGCTTTCAGTCACTTTTGTAACACATTGGTTTTTTTGAAAACCCTCATGGATTGAAACTGATCTAGAGTCATATCCTGGGGGTAATTGAATCATCTTTGTCAATATATCACACCGAGAGAAAAAGGGGAAGTTTGAACCCAACTAGCTTGGTCCATATATTATGACTACAACATTTGGCTCTGGAGCCTACCAACTCTCCTACCAGAAGGAGAATAGTTCTAGGAGCCCATCAACACTCTCCATATGAATAAGTTCTACACCTGAGAATTCTTGGTGTCCAATAGAATGTTCATATCTAAAAGTCTTGAAAAACTGATCATCCTAGTGAAAACCTAGCAACACGTGCCTTGATGAATCACAAAAAAATAAAAAAGGAAAAATACAAAAAAAATGAAAAAGCAGAAAAAATGCCTTGTTGAAAACCTGGTAAATAGACACCTTGGTAGAAAAAATAGATTATCTTTCAAGTAGGTGAAAAATTGGTAAACATGCACCTCTTGTACTCAAGCGCTCCATCTATCAATGCTAGTCTTGGCATCCCTTTGCTTTAGTTTGTACATAGCTTTCAGTCACTTTTGTAACACATTGGTTTTTTTGAAAACCCTCATGGCTTGAAACTGATCCAGAGTCATATCTTGGGGGTAATTGAATCATCTTTTTCCTAATAGTCTAAGTCAATTCAGTCATCTTGCATTGGATTTTTTACTAGAGGGCAATCTTTCCAATTTGATCAATCCCATGAACCAAACCAGAGTCAATATATTAGTCATTCCTGAAGGACACTTTTCAAATGAAACACCAATTTTTATCAACACCCTAACCAACTATTTTTCTTAACACTACCTATTTGGATACATCTGTGTTTCTGAACACACATTGGATAACACAACATAAACCTAGACACTGGATTGATAAAAATCAAACATGAAGCACTCACAAGTACAATGGTGTTTCTTAACACCCCACATAGACAAAAGAAAAATAATTGAAAAATTTATTGAAGATATGTTGCACTTTTTCTTGGATGCTATCTTTTAACAATTCTTTTTCGATAATCTTTTCTTTGATTGATGCTTGTTGGTGTGGTCCCAATGATCCAACAATGTCAAATAAACTGGGTGTCTATGATAAGAGCTTCCACATCAAGGTGGGAAAGCGTCACATACCTTGACTCTATTTACTTGTATGCCAAGGTGAGGTCTGAACTATCTCCTTGATTGTTATTAATTTGTTTGTCTATACAAGATCACACTCATGGTTATCTCAACACTATATGCCTCGATAATGGTGAAATATTGCAATATCAACTAGAAACAATGTTAAGGTCATCTTGGATTTAATACCTCGATGCTTACATTGGTTTCAAAAAATTTATTCGACGAAATTCATATTCATATCCTTATGGTCGCAGTGGAACCAGTGAGGATTATATCAACTACGATGTCCCAAATGCTCAATGATGAAAATTTTCAAATCAAAATCAATTGACTAAGTCCTAGGCTGCATTCATGTTAATTTTTGCATTGAAGTTGCATGGTGTCAGAACAACATAATCTCTCTCTCTCTCTCTCTCTCTCTCTCTCTCTCTCTCTCTCTCTCTCTCTCTCTCTCTCNACATACTCTCTCTCTCTCTCTCTCTCTCTCTCTCTCTCTCTCTCTCTCTCTCTCTCTCTCTCTCTCTCTCTCTCTCCAATGTGGGACCTAAAGCTAAAATAAATTTTTATCTTCTCTCTTGTCAAGTGGTCAACTGCATTCTATTTGTGGTTGTTATGTGGTTGATATTTGACCATCCTAGTTCTATTTTTGGGATTGAAATCAAAATTTGAGATCATTTTATTTGTTAAATTTGATAGTTAAATTTTTGGTCAATAAAAGTTTACCACTTTCAAAATCAATCTCTAAAACTTCAAACAAATGAGAATTTTCTCCACAAGACATTTAATGTGAAATAATTTTGGTCAAAATTGGTCAATAAGACCTAAAACAAGTACAAAATATGTCCTAAATGCTTGCAACCTCTTCCAAATAGAATCGGATTCTTCCTACATTAGTTTAATAAATCAAATTACATTTGATCATTGGGGCACGTAGCCATTTTTCAATTTCACTCTTGAGGGGGCAGGATCAGGACATCAATAGTTCAATGATCACATCATCAAACAAGACCCCATTGCTAGGGGCATCTCAGCTTTATTACATCACATCAAGTTGAGATTATCAAAGGAAACCCAATCAATTATCTTATACAGTGATGAATATACTCGAAACTAGATAGATCAATGTTATACAAGTCATACATTTATGAAACCAGACACATTGATCAGTTTGCCTTCATCCCTTCAAATCAAGTCAATTTTTCTATTCAATCTCTTAATGGTAATCAATTTCATCACTTCAAATCAAGATGATTATCTATTTGAATCAATCCAAAGGTTCAAGAGTTCATGGCAGATGTTTAGTTTCATCTCTTTAAATCAAATGGATCATTCTATTCTATATCTTTTGATTGATCTTCATCCAATCAAGCTCGGAGTCGGTCTTCTTCAAAAGAATGGTTTCATCTCTTGACATCAAACTATTGTTCATCACATCGCTAGCTATTATTTGAGTCGATGCACTGATCCCACATCAATTCAAATAGGGGAAAATGTAATGACCTAAAAATGGTGAACTAAACCCTAAGCCACTAATCTCGTTCTTTCATCAAGAAAACCCTAAACTTGATCACCTTAAGTCTTAACCCAAAGGCAATTCAACATCTTTAGTATGATTTGACCTAAAACCTAGGTACTAATCTATCATCACACTTGATTTAATTATTTAATTCCTAAACTCCTAAAATATTAGCAAATAAGCCTTATGACATTTATTTAATTAATATCCTAGTATGTTGATTAAATAAATAGATAATTGTCAATTAAATGCAAAAATGAATTAAAATTAATAAATTGAGTAAAAATTTCATTTAAATCATTTAAATATTCAAAAATGCATTTTATGTCATCATTTCAGTTAACTAAACACAAAATTAGAAATACATCTTTCTTGTTCAGTTAACTAAGTCCTTTCTGATTCTCATTTTGGAAACAAACCAATTAACTGAAAGTCGACTCAGTTAATTCCTCTTTCAATTTTTAGAAGTTTCCCAAATGATTGATCAATCAGTTTAGTTAAATGAATCTCTGAACCAATGGTCTTCCATGCACATGATTGTTCTTCTTTGATTCAATCTTGTCTATTCTTTGAAGTTCAATCTCGGTCATCGGTTTGATAGAGATTTTCTATAAAAGAAAGCTTCATTTCCTCATCAAAGATCCAAGAATTTCAGTAGAGTTGTTATGCTGGTTTTGTTTATAATTTTATTTAAGCATTTATCAATTTAGCATATTTTACATGTTTCATGTATTTGAACTCATAATCTAGGAACACTTCATTTTGGGGTTTAAAATAAACTTAGCTAATCATTGGAAGAATATTTGTGCTTGCATCAATAGAATAATCATTTAGTTTAAATTTTGCAAATCCTTCATTTAGACAATGTCAAGTCACTGGGTTTGCAATGATGTGAGAGAAAAATCATACTCCTACCTACTTAGAAGGCAATAGGTCACTTCAATTTTTTTTTTTCATAGTTTAATGCTTTCCTAGATTAATCACCCAATGACCTATTGAAGTGTTTGTGTTGTTTAGAGGTCCACATTTCACACACAAAAGAGGTATGCTACTTATGCGAGGGTCATACCCTTGAGTGTTTTCTTTGATTAGTATCCTATCATAGGAGGATAACTGTGTTATCTACCACTATGATTTTGGTCACCTACTTGACGTGCCCGAGTATAGGATTAATACGGGGCTATTGACTGCAGTTATTGAGAGGTGGCATTCAGAGCATAACATCTTTCACCTACCCACCGATGAGTTTACTATTACTCATGAGGATTTTATCAAAAATTTTGGGTACCTATGATGGGGGAGTTAGTGTACTATGACTCGATAGGGAGGGCTTGGTTTGAGGCTGCGATATGTGTATTTTAGGATCCTCTTATTGTGGATCAACATATTAAATGGGATAATATGGAGACATAATATCTCGCTCTTCCATCTATGATGGATGGATTTATTTCTAGATTTCTTGTGCTAGACCAGAGTGCTGAGGGATATTCAGTTGGTTGGAGAAGATTGATATAGGACTTGTTATAGAGAACTCATCAGATGGCTTTGGGTACCTATTTCTTGGCCCATTTGAACCATGAAATTCAGCAGGTTGTATACTATCATGATCAATCAATTTATGTTGGTCTTGTACTTTTACATATCTGGGTCTGGGAGAACATCCCAGTCACACAACTAGTAGTTGACATATCAAGGGCCTGAGGAGAGCCTTATGTATATATGTACAAAGGTCATATTGTGCATCCATGACAAGGTGATCTTTCATTCTGGTGACGATCATTCCACAGACAACCAAAAATAAAATATCACATTCCTTCCTTGATCTTCTAGTACAATGACTCATGAAATTTATCAAGAGATATGATAATCATCAATTGATTAGTTTAAATAGACAAGGAAAATATTCCACCTTCCTTCTGATATAGATGTTTGATGAGGTCTCAGAGTCAAAGCCTTTCATGTAGCTATATTATGGAGCATAGTCTTTTCATCATAGACCTCACCAAAAATCCATTCAGACCTAAAGAAAAAATCAAAGAAAAATATCCCACCCCCTATCCTGGTGTTTCTAGCACTAGAGCATCATTGAATTACTTAGGAGACATGATAATCAAAAAACCAAAGAGACCAAACAATAATCAAAAGAAGAAGAAGAAAAACATCTTGACTTCCTCTTTGATTCTCTAGTACTTGGACATCACAGATTTACTCATAAGTAAGAATTCTTGCAATCATATCATACCATTTGTCATTTTTGTACATCTATTTTTTGATTCTTGATACTGGGATATTAGATCAATTGATGAAAAGATGAGTGTTTATAAACACTTTTTTTTGTCTCTGATATTGAGAATCAATATTGTCTGATTGGTGGTATTGAGAAATACCATTTTTTGATTGGTGGTATTGAGAAATATCATTCTTTGATTAGGAATGATGAAATGCCCCCACTCTGAATAGACTATCCTATTTTTAGACATGAGACCTAATTTAAAGCCATGGTGACTAGCAATGGACCTAGCAAGAAACAAGGTTTGGTTTGCAAGCAAAGAGAATATCACTGCATGTTGAAGATTTAACAGAGTGTTGATAGACGAAGTAGCTAGCTTACAACTGGTGCCTATTTACCACGTTTTCACCTGTGCCTATTTCTAGGTTTTCACCGAGGCACTTTTTTATTATTTTTGAGTTTTTTGTACCTCTCTCTCTCTCTCCAATGTGGGACCTAAAGCTTGAATAAATTTTTATCTTCTCTCTTGTCAAGTGGTCAACTGTGTTTTATTTGTGGTTGTTATGTGGTTGATATTTGACCATCCTAGTTCTATTTTTGGGATTGAAATCAAAATTTGAGATCATTTTATTTATCAAATTTGATAGTTGAATTTTTAGTCAATCGCAGTTTACTAATTTCAAAATCAATGTCTAAAACTTCAAACAAATGAGAATTTTATCCAGAAAACATTTAATGTGCAAGAATTTTGGTCAAAATTGGTCAATAAGACCTAAAACAGGTACAAAATATGTCCTAAATGCTTGCAACCTCTTCCAAATAGAATCGGCTTCTTCCTACATTAGTTTAATAAATCAAATTACTTCTGATCATTGGGGCACGTAGCCATTTTTCAATTTCACTCCCAAGGGGGCAGGATCAGGACATCAACAGTTCAATGATCACATCATCAAACAAGACCCCATTGCTAGGGGCATCTCAGCTTTATTACATAACATCAAGTTGAGATTATCAAAGGAAACCCAATCAATTGTCTTATAGAGTGATGAATATACTCAAAACTAGACAGATCAGTGTTATACAAGTCATTCATTTATGAAACCAGACACATTGATCAGTTTGCCTTCATCACTTCAAATCAAGTCAATTTTTCTATTCAATCTCTTAATGGTAATCAATTTCATCACTTCAAATCAAGATGATTATCTATTTGAACCAATCCAAAGGTTTAAGAGTTCATGGAAGATGTTTATTTTCATCTCTTTAAATCAAATGGATCATTTTATTCTATATCTTTTGATCGATCTTCATCCAATCAAGCTCGGAGTCGGTCTTCTTCAAAAGAATGGTTTCATCTCTTGACATCAAACTATTTTTCATCGCATCGCTAACTATTATTTTAGTCAATGCACTAATCCCACATCAATTCAAATAGGGGAAAATGTAATGACCTAAAAATGGTGAACTAAACCCTAAGCCACCAATCTCGTTCTTTCATCAAGAAAACCCTAAACTTGATCACCTTAAGTCTTAACCTAAAGGCTATTCAACATCTTTAGTATGATTTGACCTAAAACCTAGGTACTAATCTATCATCACACTTGATTTAATTATTTAATTCCTAAACTCCTAAAATATTAGCAAATAAGCCTTATGACATTTATTTAATTAATATCCTAGTATGTTGATTAAATAAATAGATAATTGTCAATTAAATGCAAAAATGAATTAAAATTAATAAATTGAGTAAAAATTTCATTTAAATCATTTAAATATTCAAAAATGCATTTTATGTCATCATTTCAGTTAACTAAACACAAAATTAGAAATACATCTTTCTTGTTCAGTTAACTAAGTCCTTTCTGATTCTCATTTTGGAAACAAACCAATTAACTGAAAGTCGACTCAGTTAATTCCTCTTTCAATTTTTAGAAGTTTCCCAAATGATTGATCAATCAGTTTAGTTAAATGAATCTCTGAACCAATGGTCTTCCATGCACATGATTGTTCTTCTTTGATTCAATCTTGTCTATTCTTTGAAGTTCAATCTCGGTCATCGGTTTGATAGAGATTTTCTATAAAAGAAAGCTTCATTTCCTCATCAAAGATCCAAGAATTTCAGTAGAGTTGTTATGCTGGTTTTGTTTATAATTTTATTTAAGCATTTATCAATTTAGCATATTTTACATGTTTCATGTATTTGAACTCATAATCTAGGAACACTTCATTTTGGGGTTTAAAATAAACTTAGCTAATCATTGGAAGAATATTTGTGCTTGCATCAATAGAATAATCATTTAGTTTAAATTTTGCAAATCCTTCATTTAGACAATGTCAAGTCACTGGGTTTGCAATGATGTGAGAGAAAAATCATACTCCTACCTACTTAGAAGGCAATAGGTCACTTCAATTTTTTTTTTTCATAGTTTAATGCTTTCCTAGATTAATCACCCAATGACCTATTGAAGTGTTTGTGTTGTTTAGAGGTCCACATTTCACACACAAAAGAGGTATGCTACTTATGCGAGGGTCATACCCTTGAGTGTTTTCTTTGATTAGTATCCTATCATAGGAGGATAACTGTGTTATCTACCACTATGAGTTTGGTCACCTACTTGACGTGCCCGAGTATAGGATTAATAGGGGGCTATTTACTGCAGTTATTGAGAGGTGGCATTCAAAGCATAACATCTTTCACCTGCCCAACGATGAGATTACTATTACTCCTGAGGATTTTTATCAAAAATTTTGGGTACCAATGATGGGGGAGTTAGTGTACTATGATTCGACAGGGAGGGCTTGGTTTGAGGCTGCGATATGTATATTTTAGGATCCTCTTATTGTGGATCAACATATTAAATGGGAGCATATGTAGACATAATATGTCTCTCTTCCGACTATGATGGATGGATTGATTTCTAGATTTCTAGTGCCAGACAAGAGTGCTAAGGGATATTCAGTTGGTTGGAGAAGATTGATATAGGACTTGTTATAGAGAACTCATCAGATGGCTTGGGGTACCTATCTCTTAGCCTATTTGAACCATGAAATTCATCAGGTTTTATACTCTCAGGATCAATCAGTGTCTATTGGTCTTGTACTTTTACATATCTGGGTCTGGGAGAACATCCCAGTCACATTAATAGTAGTTGAGATATCAAGGGCCCGAGGAGAGCCTTATGTATATATGTACGAAGGTCATATTGTGCATCCATGATAGGGTGATCTTTCATTCTAGCGATGATCATTCCACAGAAAACCAAAAATAAAATATCACATTCCTTCCTTGATCTTCTAGTACAGTGACTCATGGAATTTATCAGGAGATATGATAATCATCAATTGATTAGTTTAAATAGACAAGGAAAATATTCCACCTTCCTTCTGATATAGATGTTTGATGAGGTCTTAGAGTCAAATCCTTTCATGTAGCTATATTATGGAGCATAGTTTTTTCATCATAGACCTCACCAAAAATCCATTCAAACCTAAAGCAAAAATCAAAGAAAAATATCCCACCCCCGATCCTGGTGTTTCTAGCACTAGAGCATCATTGAATTACTTAGGAGACATGATAATCAAAAAACCAAAGAGACCAAACAATAATCAAAAGAAGAAGAAGAAAAACATCTTGACTTCCTCTTTGATTATCTAGTACTTGGACATCATAGATTTACTCATAAGTCAGAATTCTTGCAATCATATCATACCACTTGTCATTTTTGTACTTCTATCTATTGATTCTTCATACTGCGATATTAGATCAATTGATGAAAAGATGAGTGTTTATAAACACTTTTTTTTGGTCACTGATATTGAGAATCAATATTGTCTGATTGGTGGTATTGAGAAATACCATTTTTTTATTGTTGGTATTGAGAAATATCGTTGTTTGATTAGGGATGATGAAATTCCCCTAGTCTGAATAGACTATCCCATTTTTAGACATGAGACCTAATTTCAATCCATGGTGACTAGAAATGGACCTAGCAAGAAACAAGGTTTGGTTTGCGAGCAAAGAGAATATCACTGCATGTTGAAGATTTAATAGAGTGTTGATAGACGAAGTAGGTAGCTTACAACTATTGCCTATTTACCAGGTTTTCACCTGTGCCTATTTCTAGGTTTTCACCGAGGCACTTTTTTTTATTATTTTTGAGTTTTTTGTACTTCTCTCTCTCTCTCTCTCTCTCTCTTTGTTTAATATATTTTGATTTTTTTATGTTTCCCAAGCACCTATTTTCAAGGTTTCTACCTAGACAACCATTTTACAGTTCCTTTTCCGCTTTCTAGGATTTTTTTCAAGCTCAATATTTATTATTTTTACTGATTTATTTAGGACATTTTCTATTGTACAACTGCTACTTACAATGATCTAGGAATAGAACCTCTTCAAATGAGTTGTATTGATTGGATCGAGAAGTGCATATCCTTTTATAGTGGTAAAATGATAAGCCCCAGATCCAAATATTATTATGATGATAAAAGGTCCCAACTAATTTGGTTTAAACTTTCCTTTCTTTTCCTGATGCTATTGATTCTTAGGATTTTCACGTAGTAACAGATCTCCTACTTGAAACTCTTGAGGTTTGACCTTTGTGTTGTATCCTTTTTCCATTATCTTCTGATAGCCTTGTAGATTTTCAAAATAATATTGATGTCGTTCAAAAAGTAGTACTAGTTCTTGTAACTTGTAGGTTCTATGGTCATTAGTAGTGATTAACCCTCGTAGTGATACTCTCAAAGATGGTATTTCTACTTCTATAGTTAGAACTACTTCATAGCCATAAACCAAAGAATATGGAGTGTCTCCTATTGGTGTTCTTATACTTGTGAAATAGGCCCAAAGTGCTAGATTTATATGTACATTCCAATCTTTGCCTGACTCATTGACTGTGCATATTAGAATCTTCAGGATGTTTTTGTTTCTCACCTTAGCCTACCCATTTCCTTGAGGGTAATGTATAGATGATAAATATTGAGTAATAATAATCTTGTCACAGAGTTTTGTTACATCTTTGTTCTTGAAATGTGTACCATTATCTGTCACTATTGATGAGGGAATACAATATTTGCAGATAATATAGTGAAGGATAAACATGGAGATTTATTTTCCTATAACCCTGATCAGTGGTATAGCTTCAACCCACTTCCCAAAGTATTTTGTGGCTTTTATAATGAAATTATCTCTATTCAAAGAAGATAGATAAATTTGACCAAACAAATCAAAGGCCCACCACTAAAAAGGCCAGTTTGTAATGAAGGGTAACAATTCTATTGCTAGAGCATGTATGAGATTACCATGAATTTTCCATTTCTTGCATGATTTCATGAATTTGACATTGTCTTTCTCTATTTCAGGTCAATAGTATCCAATTCGCAATATTTTCTTATCTAGAGTAAGGCCATTTTAATTTGATCCACAAATACCTTCATGGACTTCTCGGAAATCATTTTTTTTGTTCTTCTAGTTCTAAGCATCTTAGTAAAGTACCGTCCAAACCTCTTCGATAAAAATAGTCAGTTATGATTACATGTTTGGAGGCTTGGCGAATAAGATTTGATTTTTGTTTTTTAGATAGAGTATTGGCTAAAGCATTGGTCTTGAGGTAATCAAGGATTTGTCCATAGCAAGGAGACTCACGACTCACAATTTGGCATACTTTTTTAGAGTCAGGAAAATCATAGGCCAGATAAGGTAACTCTTCCACTAGGAAGTCATAATGCGCTTGATTGTCTGACAGTTGTAACAAAGATGTTAAGTTGGCCATTGCATCCATTTCTTGATTGTTTGTACAAGGAATATGCTCAAACATAATGCAGGAAGTACTTTTTCAAATCATCCACCATGTTTTTATATGACACTAGCTTGTCATCCTTAGTCTGGTAATCATTGTTGATTTGATTTATTATCAATTTTGAATTTCCATAGATATGCAATTCAATGATGTTCCATTCTAATTCCATTTTCAATCCATTCACTAATGCTTCATATTCCACGATATTTTTGGTACATGAGAATATAATTTTCTATGCTTTGGGTATTGTGTATCCTTGTGGTGAAATAAATAGTGTACTTGCTCTAGATCCATGTTGCCTAAAAGAACCATCAAAATACATCATCAATAAATGTTTAGTGATCATAAATGCATCAGGGAGTTCTACCATAATGGGATTTTCTCTTGGTAATTCCACTTTGGCTAGCTGGTCTGTGATAAACTATTCTTTGATAGCTTTGCATTCCACATATTCTATGTCAAATTCACTAAGAATCATAACCCATTTAGCCAATCTTCCTTTTAAAGTTTATTTTTTGAGGAGATATTTCAAAGGATCAATTTTGGATACCAACTTGATTGAATTTTACAGCATATAATGTATTAACTTGTGTGATGCAAATACAACTGCAAGACAAGATTTTTCAGTTGTTGTGTAATTGAGTTAATATTGGACCAGTGTTTTTATGATGTAATATATCACTCTTTCTTTTCCATTTTCATCTTGTTGTGCTAGAAGTTCTCCTAATGAGGTGTTAGTTGCTAATACATATAGAAATAATAGATTTCATGGTATGGGAACCATTAGAATTGGTGGATTTTCTAGATATTGTTTGAGTTTATTAAATGATATATCACATGTTTCATCCCATTGGTAAGTGATTCCTTTATGAATAAGTTTGGTAAATGGTTGCGCTTTATCAACTAGTTGAGAAATGAACCTTTGGATTGACTATAGTTTTCCTTGTAATGATCATACTTGAATGATATTCTTAGGTGGTTTCATCTCCATGATTTCTTTTACCTATTCCGGATCTACCTCAATAGCTTTGGTAGGTAAAAAATTTCTTGTCTTGATCCTCAGGAGCAATTTTAATCTGATTAGAACCTGAAAAACCATCCATTAATGATAATATCTTGTATTCAGCTATGAGATCCATAATGAAATCTATATTTGGTAGCGGAAAATCATCTTTGGGACACACTTTACTTACATCCCAAAATTTTGTACAACATATGTTAGACTTATCCAGTTTCGATACTAGAACTATATTAGATATCCACTCTGCATATGCAATTTCTCTGATAAACCTTGCCTTCAACATTTTTTGCAGTTTCACTTTAACTAAGAGTATGATATGAGGATGCATTTTTATGAGTTTCTATTTTACTGGCTTCACTCCTGGAGCTATGAAAAAATTATGAATGATTAGATCATGGTCTAATCCATGCATATTTGATTAGGACAAAGAAAATTTTATCTTTCTCTTCTTGAAGAATTGTGTGAATTTTTGTTTCTCCTCTATAGATAATGATTGAGCAATGTGTATGACTTGTGGTGCTTCCTCTATACCAAGAATGATTGGTTGTGTAGGTTCTATGAGCACCGACGATCATTCTTGAGAGTTTTCTAGAAGAATATCAAGTTTTCCATCCTCTAGCAACCTAGTTAGGTTTTCACTATTGGATACATCCTTTTTTTCTTTTTTTTCCTTTTTTGGATCTAAGACTGCCATAGAATGGTTTTCACCCTTAGATCTTTGATTTCTTTTCAATTTTCTTTTGTGACTAGAAAACTTGATATTTTCCCCTATCAACAGAATTTTTGATTCATTGGTGGAAGGGGTTAAGGGTTCTACTACATTAAGATAACAAGCTATAGCATAGTCATTGGGAAACATGGGTATATCCACAGGTTCAGACAAGGTCTAGTCAACAAGTTCAGGGTGGACTAGTTGTAAGGCATTGTTAGGATTGATTTAAAGTGGCTCTAGAGTCATGATTGAATTATGTTTATAACTTTCAAAAGTATTGACAAGGTCTATAACAATGATTTCCTAAAGATTTATTAGATAAAAAATAATCTCACTATTCTCACTCAAGTCATCATCAATATTTTTTAAACCAAATTTAAATGGTCTTACACCCCAGCTTTGTCCCTATTCAAATTGGAATGAGTATTTATGTATCACATATACTTCAATTTCCATTATGGCATCAAAAAATGAGTCTGATTCATATTCATTGTAATCCATCTCAACATAATATGTTCAATCTAGAACATGAGTGATTGTTACTAGTTGCCCCTAGTTAGGATGATTGTTTTCTTGTTCATGCGATCCTTCATCAGGTTCATTCTCATGAGAATCATTCTGGCTTTCCTCAAGTGTTTGAATGTTTGGTTGCAGTATTTACATTTCATCCTCAGTATCAAACTCTTCTCTTATTTTTTTTTCTATCCCTTGAGATGATAATTTTGTTAAAAGTGTGCCTTCTTGATTTCTGAAGGACCGATGAATGTAGAGCTCTCCTTGATAATTAGGGTTTTCTTCTTGTACATGTAACAATCATTCATATGAAAGTGGGATAATTTTAGCTACCTCCTCTCATTCATCTTCTTCTTGATTGAAAATAGGCCAGTTTCAAATGAATCAGATATATTCTTCTTCTTTATACCCTAATCCTATTTTGTCCTTGGGATCTCTAAAATTCATGAGAATTGACTCTACAAGACCTTCTTTAAATTTTCCTAGGGGTCCTTGTCCTTAATATCTCATCTATTGCATAATACAGAAACCACATCGATATTGTTAATTTGAAATATGAACATGTTTAACCTCTTGATGAGATTAATATTTTTCTTTATATAGCCACTTTCATACTCTCTTCATTTTCCTCTACTATTGATTTACCTCTTTCAAAGTTTCCATTATAGATAGTTTGTGTTTTAGGCTTTGCAGACATTGTGGATAATGAAGGTTTTCCTTGTGATCTTGGTGAAAGAGGTAATGCTATTATTGAAAGTAGTTTGTCTACCTTGCATTTTCCAATCCTATTATCTTGAAATTTCAATTTCTTTTCAAATTCCCTTAATATGGCAGATGTTGAACTTTTTGGTTGTTGTTCCTATGTCGCCTCTTTGTTATGTGGGACCATTCTTTCATTTGATTGAAAAAATTCTTACAGGATTGGAAATAGCTTGCATTTTTTGGGATTGTAATCTCTTCTCCATTATAGGAAAATTTCAAGAATTGATGAAAATTTGAAGGCACTACCCACATCTCATGTAGCCAAGGTCTTCCCAAGAGAATTTTATATGACAAATTCAGATCTAATACTTGGAATACCACATTTATTTCCATTGGTCCAACTTTGATTAACAACATAGTAGTCCTTTGGAAGACCTCTCCTCATCATCATATTCCTTGATATTTATTCTCTTTTTAGGGTCTATACCCTGATTTGAGAATCCCAATACTTTAACAAGATTTAAAGTACAAGTATTTAAGCCTACTCCTCCATCTATCAATAATTATTTCACTAGGTTTTTATCGATCAACACTTCTATATGTAAGGGAAGATCATGTGGATGAATAAAAGAATAATCATCTTCTTCTGAGAAGGATAATTATTGTGGTGTATTCAAATGTCCAACCATGGATTGAAATTTATCTACATCTAGATTGTTAGGAACAATCATTTTGACTAGAGCCTTTTCCAAAATCTCTTTGTGTGATGGAAATTTTTTGAGTAATTCAAGAATATATATTTGCGCAGGATTCCTTTGAAATTGGTCAACCAAACTATAATTAGAAAATGAAGATGAAAAGGCTTGTTTGGTTGACGTTGGATTTGATGACGCCGGTAATTTTGAAGAATCACCTTTCAATGTTACTTTAGCTTGACCTCTCATCACCACATTAGTAAATTCATCTTGTTGCTTATTTTTGATGATGATAATATTAATGTGTTGATCCATGGTTTCCAAAATATTGATTGTATTTTCATGAGAATAAGCATAATTTACTTGATTTCCTTTGGTGTTGAAAAATTCTCCTTTCTCATAACTGGGCAAAGGTGTTTTAAAATTCGTATGGTCTTTGTTCATCTTGTGTCCATCTACCATGATTAATTTGTTATCAATCAAGTCATGTAACAAATTCTTAAGTTGCATGCACTCATTCGTCTTATGACCTTTGTTCCGATGATATTCACAATAATGAGCATCATTCCACCATTTTTATTTGACTGGTGGTTCATAGGGTCTAGCTTCAGTTAGAGTAATAACTTTGTGAGTGAGAAGTTTGCATAATGCTGATTCAAGAGACTCTCCAAGAGGTGTAAATTTCCATTTGGGACCATTCATGAAAGGTGGCTTTTGTTGCTTCAATTCTTGATTGATTCTCAATTTAGATGTAGTATTTGGAGTGTTTGGAGAAACATTAGCGTAGATATTAAAATATGGTTGCTTGGATTTTATATTTTATGCATCCACTACTGCATCATTAACCACATTCCTATTCTTGTTCCAATATTTTGATTTATCTTGGTTGTTATTTGTGTTAGTATAAGATCCTTTGAAATCCTTGTACAATTTAATCTATCCTCTTTTAACCAAGGTATCTTCAATTCTTATACCCATCTCAATCACTTTTCAAATGTTAGAGTACACTCAATTTGAAGATAGTGATTCATCTCTGTTACAACATTATTAACGAAAATGTCTATCTTCTCTATTTCAGGAATCAAGTGAGGATATATTGCAAACATCCTTCTCCATCTCTACAAGAATGATATGAAAGGTTCACCCACATGTTGTTTGGTTTTGCATAGATCTATGATTGTGATGAGATGTTGAATTTTATATAAATATTGCATAATGAATCTATTGACCAGCTCCTCAAAGGGTTTAATCCCTGTTGGTAGTTGAGAAAACCATTCTACTACCTATCCACCTAATCTACGAGGAAACAACCTCATGAGATATGTATGTTCATGAAGGAATTTCATAATAACAATATAAAAATCTCGTATGTGATCTTGAGAATCTATAATTATCGTGTATTTGTCATATTTTGGTATTTCTACACCAGGTGGAAATGGTGGCATATGAAGATTTTGATCAAAAGGCATAAAAAAAAGTGTGTCTAGTGAATATTTCTTCAAAGATGTGTCATTTTCCTTCTTTATATAAAGAATTTGAGTTTGCAGTGCTTCAATCTATTTGACAAGAGTAGCCATAGGATTTTATTCTTCATGTGTTTTGAGTTGTTCCACATCAAAGTCTTAAGGTAACTTAATTCCCATGTTCGCAAGGTGCATAAAGTATTTTTCTTTATCAACCATTAGGATTTTGTCCATGATCTTTTACAATTTAGGGTCTTGTTGGACTTTCTTAACATATTCATCAAATATATTTTCTTCCTCATCTTGATTGGCGTGAGTAGCCCATTCATTTTCTGGCATATCCATATTGATGTTGCTGGTACGAGTTTCTTAATCACAAGTTTGAATAGAAGCAAAACGATCTTGATTCAAATCTTGTTCTAGTTCTGGTATGAGTCTAGTTCAAGGAATGCATTCGATATTAATTTATTCAACACAGAGAATTCTTGTCCATGTCATGTAAGATTGGATAGCCCTTGGTTCAAAATGATGATTGATATATCACCGATTCTTTCAATATTGATAAGAAGAATAATAATTGGTCAAATTTGCAAAAATTGTTGTTGATTAGATGATGTCAGAGATCTAGATGAAGGTTTAGATCGACCATTATAGTGATCTCTAAGAAAGAATGGCTGATATGACCAATTGAAAGTAGTGATAGGTTGTTGAAACAAAAATTAATTGAATTGATTGTGAAAAACACATTTTGACATTAGATATTTGCATCTATGATGATTGGATCTGAAAGAGAAGCTCAATGGGTATCTGAAAAAGTAATCGATTCTGACAGACCATGTACAGAAATGCCCTCTATTTTTAAAATGAATAAATAGGTTAAAATGATGAAATAAAAACTGGAAATGACTAAATGATTACTGGAAATGAATAAATCCACTAGAGATGACCAAAAAAGGACTGAAAATGATGAATCAAGACAGGAAACAATGTTTAAAACCCAAGAGACGACACATAAAAATACTAGAGATGATGTTTTGATACTGGAGATGATGTTTTGATACCATAGATGATGTTTTGCATTCAGGAAAGGACTTTTTAGGACACTTCATAATTTGTTTCCAGATGACACTTGATAGTTTGTACTTTTTTATGTCTTAGATGTATTTTAGTGTATTTTTCTTGTTCAATAAGTGATGCACACACACAAAACATAATGATGTCTTTTGTCTTGGGAATGATTGTATGTTTTTTTAGATTTTTTGTGAGTAGAGCTACAAATTCAAACACATGTCTCCCTATGAAATTGGTTTAGCATGAAAACCTTTTCTTGTTAACTTAGGTACACACTAAAGATCATGCAATGGATCAAGCAATGTTGTATTATTTGACTCCAAGCGCTAATGAGGGCACAATATGACGAGTGTCTTGGGGAAGTTACTATCTTCCTTACAAAAAGGTTATCACCTTTCAAAGATGAACTAGGGAGTTACTAGCATAAAGTATCTAATATAGGAATCTGCTCATAACCATCCCCCATAGTCTTGCATAAGGCAAGATTAAGACATATAGCCCTATGAGTACCTAAGTGAGTGTAGTCTTGCAAGAAAGATTGAAGCCGCTAGACTCTACACACACTCAAGCATGTCTAAGGAAGGATTAATAAAATGGTCCTCGGATAGAAATTATTAAGTCTTCTAATATTTTCATCTTAAGGAAGCATCTTTATTATAGTGAGGTGGAAGGGTTGGCATCCACCTGTCCTCACTTGAGTCATTTCGGAGAGCTTTTTGTATGTGATAAAACCTAACCTATTGGGAGCACGCTCAGACATGCAAACATTAGAGATATATATCAAATAACTACACTAAACATGTCTAAAATCATACTATCAAAAACAACAAGAGATCCATCACAACCTCCGATGAGTCAAACAAATGCACCCAAGCCTTGTTGATTTTCTCTTAGAGAGGTTTGTGGGTGTGGTCTCCCAACACAATATATTTAATCCCACTATTTTATTGAAGATGCAAACTAAGTGATTGAAATGAGTGAAGAACTCAAGAAACAAGTATTGAAAACTTGTCTCAAGCCTTCACCATGAATGCAAATGCAAGACTACACTATGATGAA
>MU227529.1:402156-416007 GCA_018584345.1 Thuja plicata | reverse complement strand
ATGAGAGATGATTTGCTCTTGACAAAGGCCTCTATTTATAGAGTTTTTGGAGGAGAGAGAGGGCTTGGATGAGGTGGAGCTCATGTGGCATCCACATAGGTGCCACATGAGGGACACATAAGCCATGAAAGTGGCCCACTTTGCTCACACATGTGTGAGAAATTTTGGATGTGATGGGTCAAAGTGTACTTAAAGTGCACATATGAAGGATCTTGTAAGAAGGTGTAAGAGGGTGTAAGAGTTTTGGACCAATAAGAAACTTTTGGAAAGTGTAAGAAGGTGTCATCATAGGTGTAAGAAACCTTTTTGGCACCAAATAAAGATTATCTGGAAAAGTCAATTTTTGAAAATTTGCTCACACATGTGTGAGCAAATAATTAGGACTAATTGGTATAGGAATAAAAAAATTAGCTTAATTAACCTTAGTTAATTAATAGATAGGTATATTTGGTGAGAGTGATGGGAGGTAGGGTAGGATCTAGGTTTAAATTAGCTTAATCTAAATTTAAAATTTAGATTAATTTGGTTTAGTAGAATTTAAGTCATGTGAAGGAATAAATAAATTAAAAATTTATTTAAAGGGAATCAATGAGGGATAATGTATTAAATAAGATTTAATACATTAAATGGAGGTGGTATTTAAATTAAATTCAAATACTAAGGAAAGTGAATCATATTTAATTAATTAAATTTAATTAAATAGATAGGAGAATATAACAAATATAATTAATTAAAATTAACTATAATGTTATGGGAATATTAATTAAAATAATATAAGGATGATTTTGGACGTCTACATTTTGCCCCTCTTTGATGCATCATCGAAAGTGACGTTGCGTCAAAGAAAAGAAAATAAGATGCCCCAGAGATGTCAGAAAATGTATGGTAGCGAGAGCGGAGGAGGGTGCCTCGTCAAGAAAATAATAGGAAAAAATACAAATTTTTAATAAAATTTTCTCGAAAAGGAAAGAAAATGGGGAAAGCAGACCAATTGCATGGCGTCCGAGAAAAATGGAGGTAAAATAGAGACCAAAAGGGGAAAAGGGGAGACTGACGGAAGAAATGGGTTCCAAGGGGCTTTAAATAGTCCACCGGGGCCCATGGACAAGTCATTTTCACTCACAAAGAGCAAAAAGAGAGAAGAAGCAGAGAGCAATGGCAGCGCAACAAGAGCGAGCACAGCTTGGGGAGTGCGTCCATATACACCAGCGACCTATGGATGCAGGACCACCGGTGAGTAGTCAAGTACCGACTTTGTATTTTATGTATTTAATGCTTTGGGAGGGTAAAAAGGCACAATAAATGCTCCAAAATGGGTGTGCAACGTAGACGGCAATCCCCTAACTGTCATCTGCGTAGATGGTGATCGAAAGACTATCGTCCTCGCAAATGGTTGACAGGTGATCAGCGTCTACGTAGACAAAGATCAACTGATCTTCGTCTGTGAGGGTAGGAGGGAGGACAAATGGCACAGCGGAGATGATGATGTATGAACACTACCATCTGCGCAGCAAGGGAGGCGGCGGCCTAAACCACCATCTCCACAAATTGATGTCTGTGGAGATCTACCAGCTCGGTAGACCGGCGATTGTGAAAGTCTGCCATCTGCGAGGGTCAACCGTCATCTATGCAGATTGACCCAAAAATAGAAGAGAAGAGAGGAAGAAGAGAAAAGACAAGGGTTCGAGAGCATTTTTCGATGCCCCGGACAGACCTGGGACATTTTTTGATGCCCTAGCATGCTATCTAATTACTGACATTTGATTGCTGACTGTAAGAGGAGACTATTACGTTCCAAGCTAGGGAGTGCTATCCAGTGACCATAGAGCTGGAGCAGCACTTGACAGCGGTGGAGTGGGGATAGGTGACTCTGTGTGGACTAGAGCACATGCGACATTGGCCACATCTTTGAGTGCATAATGCGCTCATGTCTGTACTGATAGAGAGGTAGCATAGTACCACCTTGAGCTTCCACTTCCCTACAGGGGAAGTGACTATCACCCTCTATGACGTATGGAGGATCTACAGAGTGCCCATTCAGGGGCTGATATTGGAGTACTGCCTAGAGGGGTTAGAGCCATATATGGAGATGGCCCTGAGATGGAGGTTTGTAGATCTTCCAATTACATGGCATTGGATGTCCTGGATAGGGGCGATGACCATGGAGCCACGACCATTGTGGCTGGTGCTATATCTAGCTGGGTTGATAGGGGGATGTCTCATGCCTGATCATGCAGGCAAGGGGTTCCCCATAGGCTGGGCACGAGTTCAGAGTAGCATGGTAGAGGATGGCGACCAGTACTGTTGGGGATATATCATCCTTGGCTAGTTATATTATGATCTCCATATGTGCGCCTATCAAAAAGGTAGGGCACTAGGTCCTGGATGTATGCTCTTATTAGTATGGGTGTGGGAGCACATTGTAGTCATGTGATCGATCAGACATCAGGAGACTCGGGTGGCATATGAGCCCTTTGTTTGTAGGTATAGGCCACTGATCAGTTACGAGGGCACAGATTCTATCAGATACTGGCGCAGGAGACTGGATGAGATGGGGGCTATACTTTGGACACCCCATGCAAGATGTGAGGCCTAGGGTCATGAGATCCCATAGCAAGACGGGTACACTGAGGATGAGTTCTATGACTCATACTACATGAGATTCATGTAGATGGACTGCTGGCTTTTTAGGAGGACTACATATATGATATCTAGATACATGCCATCCATGGTATGGAGGTAGATGGGTTAGGTGCAGGAGGTAGTACCAAATGGGTTTCCACATCCATTGCTTACCCTAGAGGTGGGGACTATGTGGGGGATAGGTGCAGATCCTTAGATAGCACGAGCATCATTCATGGGCATGATCAAGGTCCCCTGGATCAGGGCTCAAGAGTCACTATAGGATGCAGGTGTAGTACCTACATATGCACAGTAGTGGGCTGCTCATAGACCCATGAGACTGACAGTGCCTGGAGTCGTACAGGAGGATGAGAAACCAGGGGCTAGAGGAGATGGAGGAGGATAGGGGGATGATGATGAAAAGGGAGGAGATGGAGGGGCTAGAGGGAGGAGAGTCTAGCCTAGGGTGGTAGTATTGAGGTGGAGGGGACAGGTGCAGATACCGTTAGGAGGGCAACCACCTATCATGCCTGATGTATAAGTACAGAAGCAGGATCCGTAGGGGCCACCACACGGACCTCCACAAGGAAAGGGACCACCAGTGGGCTACATAGCCCAGGAGACACATGAAATAGTCATAGCAGAGCGAGATAGCCTGCGGACTGAGCTAGGGAGAGTGCAAGGACTATTGGCAACATCTCAAGCGACTGAGGTGAGCACACACGCTGAGATTACATGACTACATGGTTTATTAGCCACAACATAGGCTACAACTAGCAGCCTATAGATAGAGGTGGCCCATGTACAAAGGGAGTTGTCAGTAGAGATAGCTCAAGGGGATAGTGCTCAGCGAGCACTTGACATTTTATAGGCTCGGGTGGATAGCGGGGAGTTTGCCATTATGGAGGAGTTTGGAGACCGGGAGGAGGAGCTGGCAGCCATGTCAGCACAAATAGTGGCTCTAACAGCAGAGTGAGATTTAGCATGTAGATGTGTAGAGTATTACAGGGTAGACCGTGATATAGCGCGTCTAGCAGGCAGTGCACCAGGATTAGGTCAAATGATGGCTGATGCTATGGCAGCCCAGAGACAGGCAGGACGGAGAGGCTAAGAGGCCGCATATTATATGGGGCTCTACCATGGAGCAATTCCAGAGGAGGCATGATAGCTTGCATATTCTGAGAGGGCATAGTTAAAGAGCACCAACCAGGCATCATAGGGATCAGTGGGGTTACCGCCATGTCCCAGCAGTGGAGCAGGACCATCACGGCCACCACCATGATGCATCTCATACTTTTTGGATACACAATTTTGACACATGATGTATGATATGACACTTTTGATATATATATATATATATATATATATATATATATATATGTGATGTGATGTGATGTGTTTAATGCTTATATTTTATCATGTATGGATGTAATGTAATGATGTATAAATGTATTTATGATGTTTATGAAATGAATTGACCCTAAAAAAATGTTATGGATTTTATTGATGCGACTAATTGAATGCAATATAATTAAATGCAAATGGTACTAAATGATGATTATAAATGTGTAATGCTAATGGATGAATAATGCAATGATAAATGAGTTAAGGATGAATGAAAAATGTTAATAAATAATGAACTAAATGGTTAATGCAAATGATTTAATTTAATGTACTCAAAAAAATAATGAGTGAATAATGCATAATGAATAATAAATTAAATGAATAATGCAATGGATAATGGTTAATGATGAATGAAATGAAAAATGGGATGACTAATGAACAAGGCAATGAATAATGACTAATGATTAATGAAATGAACAATGCGATGACTAATGAACAAGGCAATGGATAATGATTAATGAAATGAACAATGCGATGGATAATGATTAATGATTAATGAACTTAAATGAACAATGCAATGGATAATGACTAATGATTAATGAAATGAACAATGCAACGGATGAAATATGAGACAAATGAGGACACTATTTTTGTGTGTATCACAATAAGTCTGATAAAATCACGTAGGTGACCAGATAGGTGAATAAATAGAAACCTTTGCCAAGAGAAAAATCATAATGCAATATGACCTAACTACAATACAAAGACTAACTACATGATAATAGTGGGATTGATATTGTGTTAATGTTGGAGAGCACACCCTAGTTTGATATTACAAAAGGAGGTATGCACAATGTGCTAGAAAACACAAGTGACATGGTTCCTTTGCGTGGACTAGACTTTCAGACAAATAGGTTGTTAGGAACAAGAATGCGAGATATCAGGTATGATGAGAGCTATGAAATGTTACTCATGAGGAGATGCAGTACATCCAGATCTTTTGAGGGATTTGAGATGCATGAATCTTGCCCCTAGTGAGGCATACATAGTCATAACCGAATATCAAACCATAAATGCACTAAAAAACTATGACCAAAAAATCATACCACAAATGACACGTATTTCACTAGATGCTCATCATAATGAACCAAGATATAAAAGATCGAGGCTGTCGTGATAAGGACATAGTAAAACACAAGATAAAATCAACAAAAAGGCATCCTAACCAAGTGGTCATTCAGTCCAAAAGTTCTTGCCATTAACAATTTTGATGTGAGGATTGATAGAACAGCCAACACCGAAGGATGTATCCTGATGGGCCAAAGATTGATTGATAGAAAATGGGAATTCGCTGGCAATTGCTCATGAATAGAATGATCATTAGGAAAGTCAATTTTTCTGCTAATTTGATGTAAAACATTTGTGATCACTGTGTCTAGAACAAAGCTCAATTTTTGATTTGGTGAGCTCAATCGTGCAGGATTCATTATTGCGGAAGTGGAAAGATGGTCAAAGAACTACCTGCACAAATATGGGTAGTGACACTTATTATGAAAGGTGATGCAAGCTGTATAGAAAAATGGTGGAAACTGATGGTGGATCTGACTATGCATGATGCCTGAAACAGGTTTTCACCATGGTACTTATCCACTGCACCACCGAAGTGGTTTTCACAGATGGACGGATTTTATTTCTCTTTCTCTTTTTCTTTTTTTGATCTTATTTTCAAGCTTTTGTATTTTTATGCTTTTTTGGTTTTTTGGTTTTTTTTCTTTTTTGAATGTTTTTGGATTTTTTGCTTTTCTAATTTTTTGTATTTTTAAAAAAAATTAAGCTATACAATGGACTATGGACAGATCAAGCATAGAAGAGCTTGAGATGTACAATATTTATAGGATCAGGGAGTGGCTCTCCCTCTGGGGACACAATCTGATAGGTGCCTAAACCATACTTTTCTATAACAATGAAGGGACCCAACCAATTAGGTTAAAACTTCCCTTTCTTCTCATAGTTATGGAGGTTCTTCATATTATGCTGCAGGACAAGATCACCAACCTCAAACTGACGAGGTTTGATCCTTTTGTTGAATTGAAGGTGAAGGTGATTTTGATACACATGGAGGTGGTCTAGGGAATTGAGGTGTCTCTCATCAAGGAGTTCCAGCTCTTGCAAGTGGGAAAATCTATATTCTTCTTCAGACAATAGATTCTTGAGAGAGATTCTGAGGGAAGGGAACTCAATTTCAATGGGTAGAATAGCCTCAGTACCATAAACAAGGGAAAAGGGAGTGGCTCTTGTGGGGGTTCAAATGGAGGTGCGGTAAGCCCAAAGGGCAAGGCTGAGGCAAAGGTGCCAATCACGGCCAGCTTCATTGACTGTTTTCTTGAGGATTCTGAGGATGGTTTTATTCATAACCTCAGATTGACCGTTGCTTTGCGGAAAGTACTTGGAAAAGGTATGGTGGGTAATGCTAAATTTCCTACATAGCTCTGTGACATCCTTGTTGTTGAAATGTCCTCCATTATCAGTAACAATGTCCTGAGGAATGCCATAGCGATAGATAAGATAGTTCAAAATAAACTTTGAAACCTATTTTCCAGTAGTGTAGGTGAGAGGAATAGCTTCGACCCACTTGGTAAAGTACTTTGTAGCAGCCAGGATGTATTTATGGCTGTTGGATGAATTAGGGAAAATATAGCTAACGAGGTCAAGACCCCAGTGTGAAAAAGGCCAAGGGGTGATGGTAGGTTGGAGGGATTGGGAGGGAGCGTGTATCAAATCACCATGTTGATAACAAGGTACACACTTCTTCACATAGTTGTAGGCAACTTGCTCCATAGTAGGAAAGTAATATCCAGTGTGTAACAAATTTTTGGCTAAAGTAAGTCCACTAGAGTGGGCCCCGTAGATTCCTTGATGTACCTCCTCCAGGGATGTTTGTGCTTCATTAGAATTCTGACACCTTAAAAGAGTTCCATCGAAATGCTTTCGGAAGAGGGTATAAGCAAGGATTTTGTATCGGGAAGTGTGGCGAATGAAGGTTTTACATTGATTAGGGGTTAAATTAAGTGGGGTATGTCCATCACATAGGTAGGAATACACTTCTTGGTACCATGGGGAATTGGGATCAGCAATTTCACACACCATTTCAGAATTTGGATTTTCGTAGGCAGGGACCATAAGATTCTCAACAAGAAACTTACACCATGCGCTATGTTCTAGCATAGTGATCAAGGACTCAATTGTTGCCATGGCATCTAATACTTTGTTGTTCATGTGAGGGATCTGCTGGAAGGTTAGTTCAGTGAAATGTGTCTTGAGATCTTCAACTATCCGGTGATAGGGAAGCAACTTGTCATCCTTCATTTGATATTCATCCATAACTTGTTTGATAACCAATTGTGAATCACCAAGCACCAATAGAGTGAGAATCTGCCATTGTATGGCCTATCGAAGTCCAAGTACAAGGGCTTCATATTCTACTATATTGTTGGTACAATGAAATTGTAATTTGAAATATTTAGGGATGAGATCCCTTTTTGGTGTAACAAACAAGATTCCTGCCCCTGATCCTTTTTGAGTGAAGGATCCATCAAATAAATCTTCCATGGTGGACTCGGGGAAAGATTTAGGACTGATTCATCTAGGAAATTTGTGATCAGATGATGTTTACCATCAATAGGTGCTTCAGCTAACTGGTCTGCAATCACTTTTCCTTTGATGGCCTTTCAATCCACATAAATAATGTCAAACTCACTAAGGCTCATGACCCATTTTGTTGTACGACCAGTAAGAGCAGTGTGTGCCAGGAGATACTTGAGTGGATCAATTTTGGTAACAAAATGAATCTTATGATTAAGCATATAATGTCATACCTTGTGTATAGAAAATAATGACCAAACATGCCTTCTCAATTAGGGAATAATTCAACCCATAGCCAATAAGAGTTCTACTGAGATAGTAAATTGCACGTTCTTTGTCGATGTCATCCAATTGAGCGAGGAGGGCTCCCAACATGACCTCTATAGCAGATATGTACAAAATTAGAGGGTGACCAGCAACAAGTGGTACTAACATAGGTGGATTAGCTAGATATCCTTTTAGTTTCTCAAATGCATTTTGACACAAGCAATCCCACTGGAACTTGATATTCTTGCGCAGAAGATGGGAGAATGGATGCACCTTGTCAGCGAACTGTGACATGAATCTTTTGATTGATTGTAGTTTTCCTTATAAACTGTGTAATTGCTTCAATGTTTGGGTGGTGGCATCTCTAGGATTTCTTTCACTTTCTTTGGATCAACTTCTATTTCGTGCCATGACATAATGTATCCCAACAGCTTACCAGATTGTACTCCAAAGACACACTTTTTGGGATTCAGCCTAAGCTTATATTTCTCCAATCATTCAAAGATGGTACTAAGGATAGGAATATGTGATTCCCTTGTTTTGGATTTGCCTAAAAGATCATCCACATAATCTTCCATGATGACATGAAAAAGGTCATGGAATATGGTAGTCATTGCTTGTTGATAAGTGGCTCTGGCATTTTTAAGACCAAAAGGCATTACTTGATAACAGAAGGTGCCCCAAGGCATTGTGACTGCAATTTTGTGCTGGTCTTCTGGTGCTATCCTGATCTGATTATAACCTAAGAATCCATCTATAAGTGACAACATTTCATGTCCTGCCATCAAATCCACTATAATGTCAATATTAGGGAGTGGAAAATCATCCTTGGGACATGCAAGGTTTAGGTCTCTGAAATCAGTGCAGATGCAAATGCCCCCAATAGGCTTACCTACTGGTACAATATTAGAAACCCATTTAGGATAATCAATTGGTCTGATTACTTCAACATCCAACATCTTCTGAAGCTCTACTTTGCCTACCAATGCAACTTGAGGATGCATCTTGGGAATTTTCTGCTTAACAAGTTTTACACTTGGATCTACAACAAGATGATGCATGAAAAGATCTGTATCAAGCCCAGGCATGTATTTGTAGGTCCAAGAAAAATTAATTTTGTGTTTATGTAAGAATGTTGTCATGTCTTTATTTTCTTGATCACTGAGAGAAACTGCAATGTAAGTGATATGTGGATCTTCTTCTGTGCCTAGGTAGATCGGAATAGTATCTTCAATGATCATAGAGGATACTTTTGGTTCTGATGACATAAATGGAAAGTCAGTCTCTCCCTCCCCTAGTACCTCAAAAAGGTTTTCACTAGAGGAAGCATCCTTTATTTTGTCATTTTCTTCATCCTTAGGTGCCTGTGAGAGGTTTTCACTAGAGGATGTATTTTCATTTTTTTTATTTTTATTTTCTTTTTCATTTTTGCGACTGAGAGAGTTGACTTGGCTACCAAAGTAGGCTTGTTCACTATAGTGTATATGATGTTCGTATTCTCAGAGATTCTTAAGTCCAAAGAGGGCTAAAACTGCCTCATCCAAATCACATATGTCCAAAGCTGGTGGTGAGTCTTGCTGATCCCAGTCAATTAATTCAGGGTTTGTGAGGGGTAGACAAGGGGATGAAAGGTTAGCTTGGGTGATAGTGAAGACATGATGCTTTTCTTTTAGGTCATCTTCAATATATTGGAAATGAATTTAAAAAAACTCTTCCTCGGTGTCTGAACCTGAGGCAGCTAAATAATAATCCTTAGCGAAGTTAGTCTTAGTTTCTATGGAACCCAATCCCTATCCTTTAGGATAACCATTACCTGTTATGATCTTCTTCTTACCTATTTCATTAGATCCAAGACTAGTACCATGATATCCCATGTTTTCGACAATGGGAGTAACTTTAGGATACTTTCCTTTGGGGAAAGTTACAGGTCATTCTTCTTCATCATTATAGAGCCAATCAAGGACAATATATTCCATGTGTTTATCTAATAGGGACCCCCAATGTTTAAAAATAGTTGACTTGCAGTGCATAAGTGCTTTATCTTTGGAGAGGGCTAATGGTGATGGTCTTCCATAAGATTTTGGAGATAAGGGGAGTTTCCCAATACATAAAGCACTTTCAAATTTATACTCTCCCATGCCTTGATCTGTAAATGTGGCCTTTGCTTCAGATGAGGAGGGTTTGTCTTTAGTAGCTTTTTCTTTTTGTTTGGATTGTTCAACTGGTGTTTCTGATGTCTTTTCAGAAATAGGGGTTTCTTGATTGAAATGTTGGCCAAACTCATTCAACAGACAGTAATTAGCTTGTTTGCCTTCCAATCTTTTGCAATATTGAAAGGGATCAGGATCTCTAGGAATTGTGATCTCTCTACCGTGATGTGGGAACTTCAGACATTGATGATAGGTAGAGGGTACACCTTTGATAGCGTGTATCCATGGATGGCCTAGAAAGATGTTATAAGGTAGATCTAGATCTAGTATATGGAAAATAGTTTCAATCAAGGCCAAGCCCACTTGTAAGGGTAGTGTTATCAAACCCTTGCTTTCTCATTCTTGATCATCATAGGCTTTTATTGTAATTATCTTGTCTGCATCAATGAGGTCCTCAGAAAGACCAATATTATGAATCATTTTCAATGTGCACAAATTTTAGCTAGATCCACCATCTATGAGGACTCGTTTTACTCTTGTGGAGTAGACTTTGCCTTCTATATGGAGGGACTTATTATGATTAGGATTAGGACCACTAAAGTCCTTATCAGTGAAAACTAGATGTTCTTGTGCGGCTAGGTTCCCTATCATGGCTTTGAATTGTGCAGCGTTGATGTTCTTAGGGACATGGGATTCATTTAGAGCTTTATCAAGGACTTCTCTGTGAATTGGTGAAGTGGTCAAGAGCTCTAGGATAGATATCCCTGCAGGCATCTTTCGTAATTGGGCCAACAAGTCAAAGTGCAAAGCAGGTCGAGCAATAGTAGATGGTACAACTGGTGGATTTGTAGATGTAGAAGGTTTATCAGCAGCTTGAACAGTGACTCTGGGTCTACGTGTAGTAGCATTACAATTAGCATCTTTGATTATTATGGTATTAACATGCGTGTTAGCTTCTTCAATGCAGCCACAAAGAGAGTCAAACCCAAAGATATCATTTTCACTTAAAATCCCACATGTTTGATCATGGCCTGTAATAGTATTGGTAGAATAGTCATATGGGATTGTGTTTGATGCATTGTTTTGATAATGAGGTGGGTGTTGGTTGTATTTCCTATTTTTTCTAGTTTCTCTCATTCCTTGTCTTGTTCTCTGCCATCATTTCAGGTTTTCAAGTCTAAACCTTGTCAAAATTGTAAAAACCCTTATAAACCCTAGTCATTTCCAAGTGTTGAATGATGAATTTAAACCCTAAGCCATGTCTTATGTTTCAGCGTTACTTTTTCATTTCACTAAAGGCATGTGTTTTAAGTTAAGTCACCTCATCGCGTTATCCCAGCCGAATATTCCATATGTCTTCCTGACTTTGCTTTTTCCTTGTGTCGCGTAGTCTCATTCAGAATCAGAATATTCCTTTAGTGTTTTGAGACTTAGCGATCTCTTTCAGTCAGGTAGTCGCAAGATCTTCATGTTATAAAGCTTTGTAAAGATGGGACCCACTGTTAGTTAGGTGATCGCGGGAGAAGTCAAGCAGTTATGAAAATATTCTCAGACTTCGCGATTACTTCATGTCACTTTGTCGCCAAATCAAGCCAAAGCTAACAGTTAAGTTTTCCTTCAGTCGCGTGGTCTCGAAATAGAATAGTGGTTAAGAGATTTCAGCTCAGACTATCCAACTAACCGTCTGTGGTTTACAGTAATGCTCAGTCGGGATGTCGCCAGAACATGATAAATGTTTCATTTTTCCAGTATGCAGTAAGAGGACAAATGATTGAGTGACATCTGTCATAAAGTAAGTGGGTTATCACGTGGTCGCCTGAAGGAGGAAAGGGATCCCGCGACTTTGAGACTAATGTGCTTTCCCTTCAGTCGTGGTGTCTAGAAATAACTTAAGGGTATGCAGAAACATTAAGCGATTAAGCGACTACCGTCAGATGAAAGAATCAGAAGATCCAATGGTTTTCGCAAAGTCTGGAAAGAAAAGTGCCCCAAGGGAAAAGGCCTTCTGACTTGGCGATTAGGGTATGTCACGCAGTCGCTATAAGTAAAGAAAAGGCACATGTAACCTATTAAGGTAAAGTTGAAGGCTCAGGATTTGATTCTATGATCAGGCGACTAAAGGTTGTCGCATAGTCTTCAACTAGAATAAAAGCATCTAGCGACAAGGAGACAACTATAAAGGTTAATGGTAACGACTAGTCACCAGGTCTCAGAATGAATGATTAGTTAAGGTTAAATGTGCACGACTTTGATTTCAGTTATGTCGCGTGATCACCAGATGATCACTTGGGTCAGCCAAGGTTAAGAAAACACATTGTCGCCAAGTCTTGAGATGGAACCATGGTTAATAACAAAGGCCCGCGACAAAGAGACTTAATGCAGTCACAAGGTCGCCTGATTACAAAATCTAAAAAGCGGCGGCAATTTTTTGATGTGACAGAGTAAATCTCTCGGCAACCAATCACAGGCTCGTATATTTAAAAATTTGATTTCCCGTCAACTTCAGTGACTACGGCTAGGTTTTTCAAGTTCACATGGCTGATTAATGGCAGAACTGATGTTTCTGAATTATGAGCTTAGGGAGTTGATGGTGCATTCATTCTCATTCACCGTGCTTTCTATTTTCAAAGCCAAGTTGCTAATTTTTAGGAGAATGATATTTTGTGCAGTTTGCAGTGTACCCTAAGTTGATCAGAGAGTTGTAAATTGCAGAAGATTGTGCATAGAACAAATAGCTGATATGTGAGATTAGATTTGTTTCAATATCAGTAAGGAAAAAGAGATTCAGCGTGTTGCAAGATGGACAGTTATTACAAAAGAAGGATGTAGGTGAGTAGGTGATCACATCTATCTGGACTTAACATAACTACTACTAGCTAACACCAACAAATCTGATTGCAGTCGCTAGATCAGGAGAATAATAAGAATATTTGTTTATACCTTTTTGACTCAGTCCTTTCACCGCTTCTTCTCTCTCTTTCTTTTATCTCTCTTGTATCTTTAGGGTTAGGGTTTTGTGACCATTCGAAGCTTGTTGCATCCTTAAGGGATCCCAAGGTGGTCTAAAACCTATATATAGCCTAAGAGTTGTAGTTGAAAATGGTTCCTTTCCTCTGCCCAGAGCAGGTCCCTGTTGGTCATGTGGAAATTTTATTGTAAGTTATACTTTTGTATCTTTGTATATTTATGAAAGCTTCTTGTCTGGATGTGTTGAAGCAAAATATAGTAATAGAATACAGTGTGGTTTTCCCTCTTTCATATTATCTTGTCTCTTTGCATTATGTTTGTGCTCTAGTGTGTTTCACTTGTAAGGCATTTGAAATACACCAGCTATAAGGTAGTTTGTCTAATTGTTTATGAGTTCCTTTCAAGGAAAGGACTAAGTTTCATAGATGATTTCAGAGAGCAAAATACTGTGATAAGGATTTGATGCAGATGTATGTATATGAGAGGATAGTTTGTAAGGCACTCTATCTCATCCACATGTAGTTTGTAAGGCACTCTACAGTATCTCTGTTATTTTATCTCTATTGATTCATGTTTTCATTGACTCTTTGCCTAATGGATAGGCACTGGTCTAGAGTATAGTTTGCAGTATGTTCCCCATCCAATATCAAAAATCAATTTAATCAAAATACTCTTGTTACTAAGAACAAATGAACTGAACTCATAAGGATTTGTATCACCAGGATACTATTCAGTTTGTTGATCCCTTGAAGAGTGGATCATTAGGTTATCCCTCCTATATTAAAAGGAAGAAGGATGAAAATCCTTATATCACTGGTATTTGCTATATTTACAATCATAGTTTGTATGGTTAAATCTT
>MU227529.1:368800-390667 GCA_018584345.1 Thuja plicata | reverse complement strand
G
This sequence comes from Thuja plicata, assembly GCA_018584345.1. Taxonomy (NCBI): domain Eukaryota; kingdom Viridiplantae; phylum Streptophyta; class Pinopsida; order Cupressales; family Cupressaceae; genus Thuja; species Thuja plicata. The sequence continues at coordinate 390,666 of MU227529.1, read as the reverse complement.
AGTTTTGGACCAATAAAACACTTTTGGAAAGTGTAAGAAGGTGTCATCATAGGTGTAAGAAACCTTGTTGGCACCAAATAAGGATTATTTGAAAAAGTCAATTTTTGGAAATTTGCTCACACATGTATGAGCAAATAATTAGGACTAATTGGTATAGGAATCAAAAAAATTAGCTTAATTAACCTTTGTTAATTAATAGATAGGTCTATTTGGTGAGAGTGATGGGAGATAGGGTAGGATCTAGGTTTAAATTAGCTTAATCTAAATTTAAAATTTAGATTAATTTGGTTTAGTAGAATTTATGTCATGTGAAGGAATAAATAAATTAAAAATTTATTTAAAGAGAATCAATGAGGGATAATGTATTAAATATGATTTAATACATTAAAAGGAGGTAGTATTTAAATTAAATTCAAATACTAAGGAAAGTGAATCATATTTAATTAAATAGATAGGAGAATATAACAAATATAATTAATTAAAATTAACTATAATGTTATGGGAATATTAATTAAATTAATATAAGGATGATTTTGGACGTCTACACTTTTTACCTCAACCGACATGCCTTCCAAAGTTCAAAAAAATAATGAAATTGGATTAGATTCAAGGTTCTAGGGTTCTAATTTTCCCAATGGGAGAAAAGAACACTTACCTACCTTATTGGTTTTCCTAAACATGCCAAACAAGGTTCAATTTCCAAGAATTTTGAACTCAAAACTTAATCTCACTTTTGAGTTTCTAATTTTTGGCTTGGGAAAAGAGCATAATCCTCTGATCAAATTAAGAATATAATCCAAATTCTAATTAAATGCCTAAAAATCTTATCAAAAGACAATGTTTAGTTGATTTCCAAGGCAACCTGCATGAGGAGCATTAGTAGTTTGTTTTTATTTTCAAATCTTTGACAATTGAGTCTTTGATAACGTCTTGTAGACAATTGTTAAGTTGTTTTTGATGATTAGACCAGAAAAAAATCAAACGTTACCCATTAGTCCATAAATTTGATCAAGAAATATCCCCGCGTTTTTGTTCTTTGTTTCAAATAAATAACATCAACCTAAAATGATGTTTTACTAAAAATGACTAAATATCAATCACAAATCATGAAATTATCTGGAAGTGATGAGATATCAACTAGAAATGATGAAATGTACCAGAGATGAAAAAATAACAACCAGAAACGATGAAATGCAAATTTTATACCTTCCGGAGGGGATGGATTGTTGACAAGAAATGATGAGATGCTAATGAAAAATGATGAAATAAGATCACGAGACGATGAAAGAACCTTGAAAATAATGAAAAGCTTCTTGAAAATGACATTTTTACTATTTGTTGCTTGTCCTGCAAAACAAAATGTGAAATTATCAAAAATCAGGGCTAATAGCGCTACGATGGGCACGGAAATGTGATGTGATTTGATTGTATATTTACAATTTTATACACAACATTACATTAGTAGGTTAGCATCAAATTTAACCAAATTCAAGCAAATTAAACTACTAAAATCATCCTATTCCTTCCTACACAAGAACATCCAATTGAATTACTCAAAATGCTCTTAGATTGGCACTAATTCATATTGAATAGACAATCCTATGATGAAAGATTCAATTAAAAATTCTCAAATGAATCTAATTATGATGTTTTACAAGCTAAAATGATCTCAATTATGCTTCTATGTTGAACTATCTTTGAATGAAATAGCATTATGCCTATGCAATGAATGCTATCTCTCTCTAAATGCCTTGATTGAGATGAGTTTTCTAGATTTCCTTTTGGGAGAGAAAATTTTAATTTTAATTACATGGTTAAGATTCATCCCTAAGGGATGGTTGGGATTGAACCTTGAGTGATCCATGTGGATTTGATCCTATTGGCTTGAGCCAAGTCATTTGTCCTTTTGTGCTTGAGTGGATAATAGGAAATTTATTTAATTCCAATAATTAATAACTCTAGCCAAGGTATTTTTGAGTTTGATTTAATTAATTGGCTAGGACTAATTAATGAATTAATTCACTCTTCTTTGTTGATGAAGCTTTGTTGTTTGATTATTTGATTTATGATGAATTATGTAATTAAATTTATGATTAAATTACACAATTGAGACTAGATTTGATGTCTTGATTAAGACCTAGGGAAATTCAATTGAGATTTAGGCCTCTGATTAGACCGGACCAATTCTAGGTGATTACAATTATCTTTGGAGGGAATGACAAGTTGAGTAAAGAGTTTTCCAATGAAATACAAAATGAATTTGAGATGTCTATTATTGGAGAGGTGAAATTATTTCTTGGTTTGACAATCGCACGGTTAGATAATGGAATCTTTATATCTTAGTCTAAATATGTGAAAGAGTTGTTGAATAAATTTGGTATGGAAGATTCAAAGCCAGTTGGTACTCCTATGGGGACCAAATTCAAGTTGACAAAGGATGATGATTCTCCTAAAGAAAATAAGACTAGATATAGATCTATTATTGGTGGATTAGTTTATTTAACTCAGGCTAGACATGATATCATGAGTTTTGTATCTATTGTTGCTAAATTTCAAGAAGATCCTAAGGAATCTCATGTTATTGATGTTAAAAGGATATTCAAATATTTGAAAGGGACAATTGATTATGGTTTATGGTATCCTAAAAATGATTATTTTTCCTTGAGTGCTTTTATTGATGTTGATTGGGCAGGTAATGTGGATGATAGAAAGAGTACTAGTGGTGGTTCATTTTTCATGGGTAAGAGATTGATTTCATGGTTGAGAAAAAAGAAAAATTGTATTTCACAATCCACTGAAGAGGCATAATATGTTGTTGCTACAATCAATTGTACTGAGGTGGTATGGATGAAATGGATGTTGAAAGATATCAGATTAGAGTATGATGAGGCTATTGCTATCTATTGTGACAATTCAAGTGCTATTAAAATTTCTAAGAACCTAGTTTTGCATTCAAAGAGAAATCATATATCTACCAAGTTTCACTTCTTAGGGGGAGTAGTTAGTCTTGAGTCAGATGTTTAGGTTTTTTTCAGAATTTTGGCCTCTATGGCTAAGTGCATATATGTTCCTTTTATATTAATGTTAAAGGGGGAGATATATTCATGTGAAAAATAAAGGGGGAGAAAATTTTAGTAAAACAAAAGGGGATAAAATTTTAGTAAAACAAAGAGGCAGAAAATTTTAGAAAGGGGAGATTGTTGGTAGAGTTGTTGAGCCTATTTCTTAAACATTGATTGTTTTTCACATCATACATTTACATAAATGCCGAAGGGGGATATTGTTGGAATAATATGATTATATTTTTTACCATTGATATTTTTTATTTCTTTCAACATATTTCTCTGTTTGAGATAGTGTTCCTGTGATATTTAGTGAGTTGTTTGGTTCAATATTGACAATGTATTCAAGACCAATGTATGTGGATGTATGAAATGCATTTTGGGATTTATGTAGTTGATTTTGTTCAAATTTCAGAGGTTCACATGATTATTTCAATATATTATGGGTTTCTGTGTTGAGACTGGTATTTTTGACGTTCAGAGGTGACAATATAATAGTAATTCGATCAATGGTGCTCCATATTCCAATATTTTCATATGTGGATATGTTTATCATGTTGGGAAATTAATGTGTATATTAAACCTTATTGGTTCATGATTTGGAGTCTGAAAGCTATTTTTATTGATTATCAGTCATTTCTATTGATGTTCTTGAGGTTCAGTATGATGATGTTGATTATTCTAGTAATTTGAGTTAATCTGGATGTTCCAGCGGTAATTTATTATGCTTGTGGATGATTCTACATTTTTCTCCTATTGTGCTTCTAGTTTGCATTGGTTGAGGTGATCACATTTGGTGATTTTTGGTTGGAGAGTTCACGTTCTTCATGTTCTTGGCCGACATGATGCTTGTAGCATGATGCAGATGAGTGAGGCATGATTATTGGATGCTTATAATGTTTGAGGATAATGATTTTGATTTGTGTTATGTCTTAGGAAACAAACATTGGTTCACATTTAATATTGTAATGGAGAGAGGTTGTCTTTAATATTTAGGTCCTTGGTTGACCTTTTTAGAATGAGTCGATGAGATGTATACATGTAATTTTATGCATTTGTGGATCATGTACGAGAGTGTGATGAGAAAAAGAAGTGCAAATATTGATTATATATTTTGAAGGAAGAGATCTGGTGTGGAAAAGAAATTTTTAGTTCAATGGAACTTATTTAGGCATGTTGAAGATGCTATTAGCTAGTTCATGATTTGTGGATTATTTTCCATATAAATTTGTAAGAAAGTGATCCTTCTTAAGGAAGGAAGCCTTTTTGTATTTGAGCACTGAGCTCTAGCCAGTGTGCCTGAATGCATGTGCATTCCCATTGCAATACTCCCAAAAGGGTATAGTGATTTTAATAGAGTACATCATATTATGGGCTCATCCCCATCATTGTAGAGGGGGAGCGAAAGAGATAAGGCGAGAGGGGGAGAATGTGACAAGGAGAGAGAGTAGGAGAAGTTGATGAACTATAAATGATTGAATGTTTGAAGATGACAAATTTGATGATCATAAAGATGTAGAAAGTAAATGCAATACATTAACTTGGTTAATGTATTATATTGTCATTGATGTCAACTTGATATGGTATGACTACTCATATATATATATATTGTCACAACACTTAAAGATCTGAAAAGACAAAGTTTTTGTCATCGGTAATCATGTGCACTGAGTGACAGTAAACCCTGAGTTTACCCTACAGATAGTGTTACTCAAGAAAGTGATACCTAAGAATGCATTACCGAGCTAACTACAGTTGTCACCAAACTGAACTGAAGTTGATGCTAAAGCTATCTGCAGTAGTCAGTGAGAACAACTAAAGTTTTGACCGATGAGAAATGAAGTTAGGATACAGTAAAACAACTTAGCTGGAAGGAGCTAATTATAGAGTTAACTATTTGATTACTTTATTTTGATCGATCAGTTAAAAGATAAAGATAAGGAGATTTAAAGCATGTTTTATTCTAGAAAATAAGGAGAGTTTTACAGATTAAAACTAAAGCAAGCATGGCGAGCTTTACATATCAAGAAGTGATCAACAAAGAAAACGAGAAGGATAAGAAACAGTGAAATCATGTCTATATAAAGAGATAAGTAATTCATAATGATAAGAGGAATGTTGAAGAGAATTATGGTGAAAATAAGAAGTCTTCATACAAACCTGATCATATAAGCTGAAGAATAGAGCTAAGATTTTCGTAGGCACCGAGCAACAGAGAAGCAAAAAAAATTACAAGGTAGAAAGAAGTGGAGCAAAGGAACATAAGAGAAACATTGATCGAAAGAGGTATTATGAGCTTACAATAGATCTAAATATCTAAAAGATTAAGTTGTATTTATGAACAAATCATCTACTATTTCAATTTAACCATTGATTCAGAAAATCTCTTAACAGAGTAGGATTTAACCATCTTTTATATATTGAGATACATCACAAGGAGTATCAAAAGGTTTTCATGTTGACAACATAGTGAATTCTAGGTCAAGTGATAAACTGTTAGTGATAAATCCTCTAACAAGGTTGCACTTAACACTGTGTTTGTAACCTTTAACAGGGTTGGCTCTTCACCGAGCTCACTTCAAAAGAGTGAAAATTTTGGGTTACTGGTCCCAAGTGGTTTTTTCCCCTAACAAGGTTTCCATGTTAAAAATCCATGTGTCAAATGTGTATATGGTTCATTGCTTTAATATTTTTCTTTACACATTACTGAAACAGGATTAATCAATAAACACTAAGTTATTTACTGTATTTCGGTAAAGGTTAATGAAAAGATAGATTGACATTTGGTAAAGCTTAAGGAAAGGATAAAGAGTATAAACACTGAGCAGTATATACATGTTAGATTCACACAAGGCATACATCTTGTAGGATTGAAGATAACTAGATTTTTTATATTTGTGGTAAAAAGTTTTGGATTGAATTATTGGATTAATTTTTTAGGCCACTGATTCACCCCCCCCCCCCCNATTCCCCCCCCCCCCCCCTCTCACTTATTTTAACAATTGGTATCAGAGCTTGTGTGCTTGGAAAGGGATTTTAAAGACTCAAGCTAAAGCTCACAAGATGAGAAAAAGGGATGTGCCTAAGTTGAACAAGGACAGTTGCATCATGAAAAGAAGGATAAGACTCAACCTATCAAGTATTGTAAATGATGTCACTTAATACATAGATACCGAATTTGTTTTACCTACTAGACCTTTGACAATTGATCAATTAAGAGAAAAGCATGAACACAATTATATCATGATAGAAATTTATTCCTCACTCTTCAATGCTGAATTTGAAGATGTAAAATCATGCACCACTGCAAAGTAAATGTGGGATAAATTGAAGCTAGTACATGGGGGAGATAAGAATGTGCTAAAGGATAAGGTAGACAACATAAGAGGAAAATTTGATGACCTACAAATGAAAGAAGGAGAAAACATCACTTAGTACAGTAGCATAATCAAAGAGGTTGTTAATTCTATCTGAGGAGTAGGAGATGTACTTGAAGAAGAAACGGTGGTAAGTAAAATTCTCAGAACCTTACTGCCAGTTTATGCTATTAGAGTATATTCTATACAAGAAATGAGAGAAATAGAAAATTACAATTTTACTCTAGATAGTTTGATTGGTAGACTTATTTCATTTGAGATGAATAAATTTGACAACAGTGTCTTAGCAACTATTGATTCTGCATTCAAATCTTCTTTGAAAATAAGTAAATCAAGTCACAAACACACTACAAGAAATGATAGTGAAAGTGATAGTGATGACCAAGAACTTGATGAGATTGAAGCACTAATGGCTAGAATATTGCAGAGAGGCAAAGGTATATACAAAGGTAAACTACCACTTATATGTTTTAATTGTAAAGAGATTGACCACTTTGCTGCTAGATGTCCTAACAAAGGAAAAGATGACAGAACATGAAAATAATTTTGATAGAGGTGATGACCGAGATTACTGAAGAAACCAAAAATTTGACAGAAGAGACAACCGAGACTAAAAGGACAAAGGAAAGAAGGCTTGTTACCTGTCTGAGAACAAAGATGAGAATACTGTCACCAAATCTGATGAAGATATTGAGGTGGTATTTGTTGCTATGAAGGATGATTCAGACGAAGGGGAAAGGTATGTTTAAATTCCACTCATATCTAAGGTTAGTAAAAAGGATGTCTAGATTATTGATAGTGGTTGTACTCACCACATGACTGGAAATAAGGAAAAGTTTGAAACTTTTGAATATTATAATGGTGGATCATTAAGAATAGGTAATGAATCACCTTGTCCAGTTGAAGGTAAAGGAACCATAATGTTGAATAATCTAATTAGATGTGAAAATGCATATTGGGTGAAAGGAATTAACTATAATCTATTGATTGTTTCACAGCTAAATAACACAAGACACTGAGTTGCATTTGAGAACAAAAAGGAAAAGATATTTAATGAATCAGGAAGTTTGATCAGAACTGGTGAATAGACAAAAGGTAACCTATTCTATCTTGATGATATTAATACCACTTGTTTAATGGATAGAAATGAAGACATATGGTTGTGGCATTAAATGTTATGTTATGTAAATTTTGACAACATGGTTAGGATAAGAAATAAAAGGAAAGTAAGAGGCTTACTGAGCATGTCAAAGCCCGACCATGTCATGTGTAAGAATTGTCAAAAAGGTAAAATGACAAAGTCTAGTTTCAAGAGAAAAGCCTACACATCTAATATTATTCTAGAATTAGTCCATACTGACCTATGTGAACCAATGAGAACAAAGAGCTACTATGGTGATAGATACTTCATTATATTTGTAGATGATTATTCTAGAATGATGATTGTTATGTTCTTAAATGAGAAATCAGAAGCCTTCAATATGTTTAAATGGTATAAAGATATAGTGGAAAAATAAAGTGGAAAGGAACTAAAATGTATAAGATCCGATAGAGGAGGAGAATTTATTTCTGATGAATTCACTAAATTTTGTAATGAGCATAGAATAAAAAGATAGGTTTTTGCACCTAGAACACCACAAAACTGATGATTGAGAAAGAAATCACACAAACATTATGGAGAGAAGTTGTAAGTACTATTGTGTATACATTAAACATAGTTTAATTGAAGAAAGAAACCAATACAACACCTTATGAGCTATGGTATGGATACACACCCAATGTAAGTTACTTCAAAATTTTTGGAAGTCAATGTTATATTTTGAAATATGATATAAATGGAAAGCTTGACTCCAAAGGTGAAAATGGAATATTTCTAGGTTATTCTATCAAAATAAAGGCTTATAAATGTCTTAACAAATCCTCTAACAAAATAATTGAAAGTACAAATGTCAAAGTATATGAATTCGCTGAGAAAAATGATGAGGAAAGAAGAAAGGAACTGGAAGACTACAACAAGATTTTCTATAGTGAAGAACCTGACACTCTACCCAAGAAATAGTGTATCACTCCTGAGCGACAGAACAATGCACCCGAGCATCAGGCTGCAAACACCAAAAATTAGAAAATTGCTCACAATGATGCAACAAGTGATGGAGATCAAAATGAAGGTCAAGATGATGATCAAAATGATGAACAAAGAGATGAACCGATACTTTCCAAGTATGTCGGAAGACACCATCCATAGAACTAAATCATAGGAGACAAAAAGGCTAGAATGAGAACAAGAAATAAGTCATTGAACACTAGATTTTTGGTTTGTGAATTTGAGCCTAAATCTGTTAATACTGCACTTGAAAATAAACAATGGGTCAGTGCTATGAATGAAGAGATATAGCATATTGAGAAGAACAGGACATGGAAATTGGTACCTAGACCGGATAATGAGAATGTCATTGGTACCAAATGGATATTTAGAAACAAGTTGAATGAGACTGGAGAAGTCACAAGGAACAAAGTAATATTAGTGGTAGAATAACTAAGAGGGGGGGTGAATCAGTGGCCTCAAAAATATTCTAATAAATCAACCCAAAAAACTTAGTACCACAATATTAAGCCTCTAGTTATCTTCAGTCCTACAAGATGAATGCCTTCAAACAATTTTAAGAAATAACTACTTCTTGGAGTTCACTGTTAAACCTTATTCTTACTATTTACCGATTAGCAGTCTTTTATTTACCTAAAAACTATAAATTTATTAGTGTATACCGATCAATCTAGATTAGTTATGTGTCATGAAAAATACTAAAGTAATGACTCTTAAACACATTGACACGTGGATTTTTAATGTGGAAATGCTATTAAGGAAAAAACTGCTTGGGACCGATAGCCCAAAATCTTCACTCTTCTAAAGTGAGCTCAGTGAATAGACAACCCTGTTAAAGGTTACAAACACATTGTTAGGTGTGACCTTGTTAGAGGATTTAAATGTAATAGTTTGTCACTTGATATCGGGCATCTCTATGCTACCTTCTATGACTAAACCCTAGTTTGTCAAATGGTATCTGGCATCTCATGCTAACTTCATGATCAAACTTTTTGATACCCCTTGAGATGTATCTCAATATAGAAAGGATTGCTAAGTCCTACTCAGTTAAGAGACTTTCTGATCCAATGATTAAAATGAAATAGTAAATGATCTATTCACACATACAACTATACTTTTACAGATTTTCAGATCTATTGTAAGCTCATAATACCTTTCTAATCAATGTATATTTTCAATACCTTTTCTCCACTTCTTTCTACTCGGTGATGATGTGCTTCTCTGTTGATTGGTGTCCACAAAAATCTTTAGCTCTTTCCTCAGCTTGATTGATCAGGACTGTATGAAGTTGTTCTTCATTAGTTTCTTTTCAACATCCTTCTTGATCTCTATTCACTCCCCTAATTCATAATTAAATAGATTGTCTCTTTATAGACATGATATCATCATTTCTAATTCTTTGAATTTCTTGTTCTTGGTGTGATCTACAATTCTATCCAATATTGATTTAAAGCATTTACTACCGTTTTATCTCATAGATATCTTCTGGCCAAATGTAATAAAACAACTTTAAATCTTTTACTAATCTCTGTATTTAACTTGTCAATGAAAACAATGTTAACAACCAGTTAACTCTATCTTTAGCTCTTGCTAGCTAAGTATTTTGTCATTTCTAAACTTTAGTTCTTTTCGGTGTTTAACTCTTTGATAGCTTTGGTCAACACTTCAGTTCTCCTCGGGCATCTCTGTCGGGGTTTTCTATCTATCAGGCATCACTATGAAGTTCTTCTCATTGGTAATGCTTGTGATTCTTCTCATCGGTAATGCTTATGATTCTTCTTGTCGGTAATGCTTGTGATTCTTCTCATTGGTAATGCTTGTCAGGTTTCCTGCCCAGGCCGCATCACTATGAATTTTAATTTTGGGTTTCTATGTCCATTGGGATGCACTATCCATCGGTGTTTATAGTCACTTAGTGAATACTAATATTTTATACATTACTGAAAGCATAATATTTATCTCTTTGATTCTCTAAAGTTTTTAACACTGTGTATATAAGCGATCAGATTATATCAAGTTGACATCAATGACAATACAATCCATTAACTTATTTAATATCTTGCATTATCTTTCTATATTTTAGTGATCAACTTAACATCTTCAAACATTCAATCAGTTATATGTCATCAATCTCTCCCTTTGGCATTGATGGCAACATACTATATTATCACACTATATTATTACTAATACAATATGAAATATATCAAGTGTATTTAATCAATCTCCCCATTCATTTTGTTATATAAACAATACAAATGTGTGGCTCTCAGTGAGATCATATAGCTTAGATTTGTTTCTTGCAGTGTCTTTCTTCAATCTTTAATCCCTTTACTAGATAGATGTAACATATTCTGATTATGTTTCTGATATGTGCTCTGCCTTGACTATTCCTCTCCTTAATCATCTCTTTTTCCTTTGACAACAATCTCTCCCTTAGTATGTATTCTCTCCCTCATGTTACTTCTCTCCCTTTGATGGATATTTCATATGTAATCTCTCCCTTTGGATAATGATTAACTCTCCCTCTGAATTCTTAGGAAATTCTCTCCATGGATAATGAGTGGATAATGATATAATCTCTCCCTTTGACAACAATTCCAAAATAGACTTTGATTATTCCAAAGTTATATCCTTTCACCTTTTTATAATATAATCCTTGAATTTTCCTATCCATTAGCAATACAGACCTGTACTAGCCAAAATTATATCTGGTGTTCAGTGTAGATTTGTACCTTGCTGTGTACAAATGTACCTTTGCATTCCATCTCTATGCTTGCATCAATTTGAATGATCTTATGAGTGTGTGTATAGGCTGATACAATCTCCTAGTCATCTTACTAACTGATAGACAAGGGTTGGACCCCTAGTCTCTATCTTAGGTACTCAAATGTATCTTTCGGTAATGGCTTTGTAAATATATCAGCTAATTGTTCCTTTGTTTTAACATATTCCAGTATCACTTCTTTTTCTTGCACTTGTTCTCTTAAGTAATGATACTTGATTTCTATATGCTTAGTCTTAGCATGCATGAATGGATTCTTTGATATATTTATTGCACTAGTATTATCACAATAGATAATCATTGGTTCAAGAATCTTCATATTCATACCTTCTAGTAATTTTTTGATCCATGCAATATTTGAGTAGTTTGCACTAGCAACCACATATTTTTCTTCCGCAATAGACTAAGATATGCATCCTTGCTTCTTGTTGATCCATGTGACAAGTCTGTCACCCATGAAGAATGCTCCTCTAGTTGTGCACTTTTGGTCATCAATGTTTCTATCCCAATCAACATCTGTATAGACTTCAAGCTCAATTTTTATTCTCTTTTATACCATAAGCCATAGTCCTCAGTGTTCTTTAGATATCTCAGAATTCTCTAGACAACAGTCATATGTGATTCTTTGGGATTAGCAGAGAATCTTGCAACTATTCCAACTGCATGTGCTATATCTAGTATGGTATGAACAATATACATTAGTTTTCCAATCATTGATCTATACAAGGTATGATTTACCTCATTTGATTTTTCTTCCTTTTTCAGCTTACATCCAGTTGCCATAGGTGTCCCTACTAGTTTGGAATCTTCCATCTTGAATATCTTCAACACTTCCTTGATGTATTTGGACTGAGTAATATATATGCCTGCATCTTGTTGAAGAATTTGTAGACCAAGAAAGAATTTGATCTCCCCAAACATAGACATTTCAAACTCTTTTCTCATTTATTTAGCAAAGGATTTACATAAAATTTCATTTCCCCCAAATATGATATCATCAATAAATATTCTAGAAATCACAATATTACCATCAGTATCTTCTTTAAGTACAAATTGGTATTTTCACTTGTTCTTAAAAATTTAATGCTTATGAGATAGGAGTGAAGTCTTTCATACCAGGCTCTAGGTGCTTGTTTCAATCCATACAAGGCTTTAGGTAGTCTACATACCATTTTTCTCTTGTCTGGATCAAAAAACCCTTCTGGTTGTTCAATGTATACCTCTTCTTCCCGTATTCCATTTAGGAATGCAGATTTGACATCCATCTGGTATACCTTGAATCCTTTGAATGCCACATAAGACTATAAGATTCTTACTCCTTCTAGTATAGCAACGGGTGTAAAGGTTTCACCATACTCAATACCTTCTTCTTGTGCATACCCCTTGCATACTAATATTTCTTTATTTCTTGTGACTTCTCCATTCTCATTCAACTTGTTTCTGAATATCTATTTGGTACCAATGAAATTCTTGTCATTAGGTCTCGGTACAAGTTTCCATGTACTATTATTCTCAATATGTTCTATTTATTCATTCATAGCACTGACCCATTCCTCATTTTGAAGTGCAGTATTAATAGATTTAGGCTCAAAATCACAAAGTAAACATCTAGTGTTTAGTGACTTATTTCTTGTTCTCATTCCAGCCTTCTTGTCTCCTATGATCTAATTCTATGGATGATGTCTTCTGACATACTTGGCAAGTTTTGGTTCATCTCTTTGTCCATCTTTCTGATCATCATTGTGTCCTTCATTTTGATCTCCATCGCTAAGAACATTATTTTGAGGACATTCTTGATTTTTGGTAATTGAAGCTTGATGCTCGGGTGCAATGTTCTATTTCTCAGGAGCAATACACTATTTCTTGGGTAGAGTGTCAAGTTCTTCAGTGTAAACAAACCTATTTTAGTCTTCTAGTTCTTTTCTACTTTCCTTATCATTCTTTTCTGCAAATTCATCTATTATTATATTGCACTTTCAATGATCTTGTTAGAGGACTTGTTAAGACATTTATAAGCCTTGCTTTTGGTGGAATACCCTAGAAAGATACCTTCATCACTTTTGGACTCAAGATTTCTATTTCTTTCATCTTTCAAAATATAACATTAACTACAAAAAATTTTGAAGTAACTTACATTGGGTGTGTAACCATACCATAGCTCATAGGGTGTCTTCTTTGTGTCCTACCTCAATTGTACTTTGTTCAATGTGTAGACAACACTACTGACAACTTCCCTCCATAAATTTTGAGTGATGCTTTTCTCAATCATTAGTGTTCTTGCACAATCAACAATTGATTTGTTTCTCCTTTCAGAAATTCCATTTTGTTGTGGTGTTCTTGGTGCACAAACCTATCTTTTAATTCCATGCTCATTGTGTTAGCACTTTTTCTTGTACCACAACCTTAAAATGATAGTATACTGATTATACTTGAATGAAAACTCTTTTATGACAAGAGAAAGGCTAATTTCTAAGGACTGGATAAGGTCCTTCTTCATTTTTGAGCTCCACATATGCTCAGGTAGGTTTTACCTTTTATGATTGTTGTTTACACAGTATGTTACAGTGTGGACACTGATTTTCTATGTATCTTTGTTAAACCAACTTATAAATCACTTTGCAAATGACCAAGCATAACCAGATGCAAGATTTAACCATACAAACTATAATCTTAAATATAGCAAAAACCAGTGATACAAGGATTTTCATCCTTCTTCCTTTTGATGTAGGAGGGATAACCTAATGATCCACTCTTCAAGGAATCACTAAAATGGACACTCTCCTGCTGACATAGGTCCTTAATGAGTTCAACTTTTCTATTCTTAGTAACAATAGTATTTTGATTAAATTGGTTTTGATACCTTGAAATAACTTGGAGAATGATAGATTATCAGATTAATTTCTAGACCAGTGCCTATCCTTTGGGCTACAAAGTCAACTAAACTAAGATCTCATAGAAACAAAATACAGTAAGCTGCCTTACATCCCACATGCAATTCAGATAAGTTGCCTTACAAATTACCCTGTTACCTCTAAATGATTGTATCAAATCTTTAAACAAAGTAGTATGCTCCCTGAAACTACTCACAAAACTTATTTATTTCCTTAAAATAAACTTGCAAGTAATCAGATAGTTACCTAATAACCAAAATGCTTCATAATGCCTTACAAACTTAAACATAAAAGAGCATACACAGAAAATAAACAGACATCAATGGAAGAGAGTAAAATTGCACTGTATTTTATTTATATGATCCAGCTTCCATACATGAAAGATTTTTACAACTTCAAAAGATAGACAGAAGTTTAGAACATCTGAATTCTACAATATATTATCTCTTTTCCAAAAAATTCCAACATCCAAGACCCTTTTAATTACAACTCTTCTACTATATATAGGTTTTTTACCATCTTGGAATCCCTTGATATTTAGGATGCAACAAGCTTCGGATGGTCATAGAAAACCTAACCCTAAAGCTACAAGAGAGACAAAAAGAAAGAGAGAGAAGAAGCGATGGAGTGACCAAGTCAAAAAGATAGAAACAGATATTTTTGTTCTTCTCCTGATCAGGCGACTTGATCTGATAGTGTACATAGTAGATGGCAGCAATTATATTGAGTTGGATGACCATGCTCTCAGACTTACCTACATTCTCCTTTTACAATTACTATTTTCTTTGTCTTTAATAGTGAAGTACCAAGTAGTCATCCTCATTCATCATCCAGAATTTCTTCCTCTATTGCTGGCTTTTTTTTCTTGGGTGTAGTCATCACTTCCCATGCTTTCACTGCATCATCAAATGGCCACTTGAAGTCTTGAGTATTCTATACTTGCACCTTTTGTTTATCCCATCTAGCATCAGTGATATTCTTGACATCTAGAAGGAATTTGTTGATGTCAGTCTCTGCTTTAAAAGCCTCATCCAATATTTTATTGAATCCTTCAATATCAACATCTGCTCCCAAGAGAAATACCTCATCACCAGGCATCTTGCTGTCAAAATCATTTTTCCAGGCATCTACAGCCTTTACTTGGTCATCATCTCCCCTTAAGGAAGGAATAAAATTATTAAAATCACTTGAAAAGATGCTCAACTTAACCTCTATCTGGTTTAATTTTCCTTTAAAGAATGAGAGAGCAATATTGACTCTTTTAATCTCATCTTCAACTTCAGTTACTATTTCAGGAAAATCTGGTCTTATGGCTTGTAAAGATGCTAATTTTTCAAACAACTTTGCCCTAGCAAACCACTTAGTAAAGTAAGGGTTTAGAATGGCAAGGTACCCCATTACCTCCGTATGCAAAGCTGGCAACTTGTTGTATGTATTGATTACAACATCAGTTTTATCCTTTAGAATGTCAATTCTATGTTGTAGTATGCCCTTTAATGCTTTCAAAGCAATTGCATTTCCCTTTTCCTCATCTACTTTTTGTTCAACAGGCTCTTCTGATTTAGGCTTATCTTCAATTTGCATTGGTGGTGGTTGTGCAGGTACATATACCACCTCAGGCTTTGTTTCCAATTCTTCTGTCAATGTATTGATCATCTGATCTCGCTGGTACAATTGTATGTGGCACATTTCCCTGTCCTTAGACAATGAACTCGTCTCTTCCAACAATATGCTACAGCTTTCAGACAATTTTTTAGTCTTGTCTTCATTCAAGTGAGTCCAATGTGTCATAATTTGGAAGATTTCCAAATCCCCTGTATTATGTACAGACCACACCATTTGATTGCCCACCATATTTTCTTGAATATTCACTAGTTGGGGCTTTTGGTATTTTGGGCTTAGGCTCCACATTGCAAAAGCCTAGGATTTTGGGCTATACCCAAATCCTTTTATTATATCTCCCATCTGGGCCTCACTAGCCATCTTGAGATCTAGCTGTTTTCTAATTTGGTCTATGATGAAGGCAGATGCCGAATCCCATCCCTCAGCCAATAATATTCCACTACCTAGCACCATCTTCCTAGCTTCCTCGGGTGAAATATCCTCACTCTCTGGATCATAAGACTGTAAAGCCACTAGAGCTTCATTTGTTATTGTCTCTTTTCCAGCCACAGTCAACTGGGATATTATCTGTTATGTCTTGTGCCATCTTAAGAAGTCTTTAAACTCCTCTGTTTTAATAAATTTGTCATCATTTAAAAATTTCTATTGATGAATCAATCTCTCATCAACACAGGCCTTAAGGGGCACTTCAACTTCATCATCTAGGTTAGGCCATTGCTTCTTGCCCTCCCTAATTTCCTTTCATAGGTTATGATCATATAACCTACTGCCAGGTACTAAGGCCTTAGCCTTATGCTTTTTCTTACCTTGTCCTTCTACTGAAGGCTGCCCTACTTCCAATTTATGCCTCTTTGCAATAGGCTCTTCTACATCATCAGGTTGGGTAGCAATTGTCAAATCTATAATGTGACCCTCTACCCCCTGTAACTGCGGTACTTCAGCTATATCCTGCTGTGATTCTTTCTATGGTGAAGGATACATAATAGGATGTGCATAATCACTGTCACTACCACTATCATATTCTGACTCTGAATGTTCAGGTGTCTGACTACCTTTCTTGTCAAGCACTGTATCCAATTTCTCTATAAGAACATAATAGTTGTCTATCATGGCCTTAATTCTATCGAAATATGGGAGATCAGGGTAAAAACCCCCAAAAGACAACCCATTCCTCTTTATTTGCTTCTCCAACTTTAGCAACTCTTGGATTCTTAGTCTCCTTGTATGAATATCATCTTCATCTAAGATGTTCCTTGTTGCATCTTCTTCTATGCACTCATAGTGGACATTTGTATTGGGGATTGTAGGTGTATACAATTTCCTAACCCCTACCATGAAACCTTCTGGATCAATGTATCTATAAGGGGCTGCCCCCATCCTGTACTTTTCCAACCATTGACCAACTGCATCAATGGAACCTTTGCCAATTGTGAAATGAGAAATCTTAAACTGCCTAGGGGTTATAGTCCCCTTCTTTTGCGGTGCAAAGTGCTCATTATCTGTTAACATCAACTGCCATATGAATTCCATTGCAGCCACTCTTGCAGGCACATAGTATGGTAATAAATGAGGTGGGTGAATACACCCATATACCCTGATAATTGTGTAATTTTCTTCCATAAAAAATTCACCCCAATTATGCTTTGCAGGCTAGCTATCTGTATAATCACAGGGCCTAAGCAATTGTATAACCTTTAATGGGATCCTTGTTCTGCTTGTTCCCAAACTTTGCACCATTGGATACACAATCCAATTCTGAAAGGCACAGTAGTCACACTCCCTAGAAGTGTAATTCCAAACCCTCACCCAAAATTGGATAGGATTTGGTGTTGACTGATAGAATCTCTAAGGAGTTAAATTATTAACATCCATGATGAAAAAATTGAAAAATAAAAGGAGATGCATAAGAACCGAGTAATGCAAAAATTTGGGCTCCTTCTCCTTTGGGTTCTTCAATCTTTTCTGGGTTGCAATGAAACCCTCATGCATTTCATCTATAATGTGCTGAATATAGTCATAACTGGTGTTAGAGTGGACCTCTTGTAGGTCTAACACCATCATCAAGATGCCAACATCTATCTTTTCTACATCACCATCTATTCCCAACACTCTACACAGGGCATATGCAACATACTTGATGTAAAAGTGTAGATCCTTGTAATAATATGGGTAGTCCCCAGACATAGGATCTAAATATTTTTTCACTTTTTTTAGCATATGTTTTTGCAACTGGCCCCTAGCAATCCCAGGCTTTTCAATATACCTCAGTTTTTGCTTTTTCATGTCAATTTTGGTAGACATGGTGTTGAATAAGCCGAAGGCTTGCATGAATGAATTTATATTCAAAATTAAAAGGGCAGTGCCATCATCCCTCCTGATAGTTTTAGACAAAGCATCATAGTGATTAGCTAGGTCTAAGAATAAGTCTACATCTAGAAAGACATCAGGAACAAGCAACCTGGCTAAACCACATGTCCAAGGCTTTGATATTGGGATGGGCTTATCAGAATTCTTAATAAAATAATTGAAGAGGGAAAAACCTATTGTCCCTAGAGTAAAATAATCTTGAATGTCTTTATACTCATCAATAAGAACATTAGCATTAGCCTTCTTATTCTGTGTTGAACCAGGCAGGAGACGGAGGAATTCATCAGAAAATCTAGCCTTTCCCTTTTGCTCTTCCTCACTTCCTCCACTTGTTGAAGAAACACTAACAGCCCCACTCATACCTACAATGCCTTGAATCTCTCACTCCTTAACAATATTGAAAAAAATCTAACTCAGAGATTAGCTAACCGTCCTGTGCATAATTTTCTGAAACTTAGAACCTTTTGATCAACTCTGAAACACTGCAAACTGAGCAAAATATCTCTTCTCTCCAAAAAATTAACAACTTGGGCTCTGAAAACTGAAAGCACGGTGAATGAAAATGAATGCACCATCAACTCCTTATAGCCATCATTCAAGGTATGCAGCTCATAATCAGAAAACATCAATTCTATCTTAAATTCAACATACTGTGAACTTGAATAAAAAACCTAGCCGTAGTTGCATGAGCTTGACAGGAAATCAAATTTTAAAAGTGAATCGTCGGAACAATATTACAACATTCAAAAGAGCTAACATATCACACTGTGATTCACTAACTATCTTACATCTCAGCTACTCTTTTTGCACAATAATCAAAATACAAGCCTGTGATTGGTTACCGAATGATTCATGCTGTCACATCAAAAATTCCTGCCATTTTTTAGATTTTGGGATCAAGTGACTGTGCGACTACATATAATCTCTTTGTTACGGGCCTCTGTCACTAACCCATGGTTTATCTTGAGACATGGTGACAATATACTTTCTTTCTTGCAGCTAACCCAAGTTACCATCCGGCGATCACGCGACCCTACAGAAATCATAGTCGCACGTAGTTATCCTTAACTCTTTATTTTTTCTGAGACCTTGCAACTAACCATTGCTTTTAACTCTTTATGGTTATCTCCTTTTCGCCAAATGTTTTTATTTCATTTCAAGACTATGCGACAACACCTAGTCGCCCGATCACAGAATCCAAAACCTGAGTACTTAATTCTAACATGACAAGTTATACATGCCCCTTTTCTGATCTAATGACCTCACGACATACCTTAATCACCAAGTCTGGAGGACTTTTCCCTTTGGGCACTTCTGTTCTTAGACTTCACGACCACCGTTAGATCCCTTGATCTTTTTATCCTGCAGTCGTCACTTAATCGCCAAATGATCTTGCATACCTTGAAATATTTCTCAGACATCGCGACAAAAGGAAAAGCACCTAGTCTCATGGTTGCGGAGTCCATTTTCTCCTTCTGGCGATCATGCGATAAATCTTTCAATAACCATTCACCTTATGACACATGTCACAAAATCATTTGTTGACTTACTGCATAATGGAAAACCGAGTTATCATTTTGTTCCTGGCGACAACCAGACTATGCTTTACTCTAAACCATAGACGGTCAGTCGCGAAGTCTCAGAAAAAATCTCTTAACTGCCGTTAAACCTCAAGACTAAGTGACTGAAGGCTTTGCCTAACTTTTCACTTGAGTCCTCTTAGCGATAACGTGACATAAAGTAATCGCGAAGTCTGAAGAAATTTTCATAACTGTCGGGCATTTCTTGAGATTACCCGACTGATCAGTGGGTCCCCTCTGCATAACATTTTATTACAAAGCTATCTCGTGACCATACGACACGAAGAAATTGCAGAGTCTCGTAATACCAAAGGAATATACTGAACTTGAACGAGACCATGCGACAAAAAGAAAATTCCTAGTCAGGAGAACCTTTGGAATATTCATTTGGAGTAACGCGACAAGGAGATTAGATTAAAACACATGACTTAAGTGGTCTAAAAAAGCAACAGCGAAACAAAAGTGAGATGACTTAGGGTTTGATTTTCAATGTTTAACACTTGGAAGGCCTAGGGTTTTCAGGGTTTTTTGCAAATTGAGTTAGGTTTATACTTGAAAACCTAAAAACTTGACACAGATAAACCAAAAGGAACAAAAAATAGCTGACTTAAAACCACCAGATCAGAGAGAAAAGAACAGGGAACTAGAAAAACTGCCAAAACAAGAAATACAACCAATAGTGGCTCTAATGAGGATTGGCTAAACAAGGTTTATGACAAAGAACCACAGAATCTCTGGGTGCAGACCACTTCAACAACGGAGCAAAACCCTAAAACAGAAAGGGAAATATGTATAGAACTTACAAACAAGGAAAGGGAGAAGAACATTTGATACATATTTACTTGTGCACTCTTGATCTTTTACTCAAAGAAAGGCTTCAAAAATTGCCCATGCACAGGCAACTCAAAAAGATCTCCTTGCATACTTTTCAACATATATGAGTGTTTGCCAAATTTTTCTGCAATAATGAACGGTCCTAGCCATAAAGACTCAAAATTCTTATGCTTTCCTTTGTCCTCTATCCTTGCATTCCATTGGAGAACTAAATCATCAATTTGGAACTTTCTCTCGGTAGCCCTCCTGTCAAAAAGATATTTCATTTGCTATTGCAGCTTCACATTTTCTCTCTGACCATTTCTCCTCATTTCATATAATTCAATCAACTGCATCATTCTATTTTGCATATTGTCAGAGACATCTAAATGTTCCTCTTGTATGAATTGGCAAATGGGTAATAAATTGTTAATAGGCAATCTCGCTTGTAAACCATACACCAACTCAAAAGGAGATTGACCAGTTGCCTTTTTAAGTGTTATCCTATCAGCCCAAAGAGCTAATCTCAATTTTGTATGCCATGTTCTTTTATTTTGTTCCAGAGTCCTCTTCAATATTTTCAATATGCTTTAATTACTAGACTCAGCTTGTCCATTGGCCTATGGGTGATATGGGGAGGAATATGATATTGTAATCCCATACCTTTCATAGAAACTTGTCATTTCTTCTGATCTGAAACTCATAGCATTTTCCATTATTAATTTATTAGGCACTCCAAATCTGGTCAAAACATTTTCTAATAGAAATTTATTAAACACTTTACTTGTTACTTTTCTTGTGGGGATAGCCTCAATCCATTTAGTAAAATAATCTGTGGCAACTAAGATCCAACTGTGTCTTGCACTAGACTTTTCTTGAAATTCACCCATAAAATCAATGCCCCATATAGCAAAAGGAGCCTCAGCACTCACCGGGTTGAGCAACAGAGCACCTGCAAATTTCAATTTATTGGAGAACTTCTGACGTGGTTCACATTTCTTGACATATGTATAAGTATCTTTGAACAAAGTTGGACAATAATATCCTACCCCTAAGACCTTATGGGTAGTAGTTTTAGCAGAGAAGTGACCTCCACATTCTCCTTCATGCATCTCAATTAGAACTTTCTCAGCTTGGTACTTGTCAAGGCACAGCAACAACACACCATTCTTATCTTTCCAAAACAAATCACCTTGAATCAAAACATATCTTTGAGCTTGCAATTTCAAACTTCTCTTTTGATTATCAGACAAATAATCAAGACACT
>MU227529.1:350498-364220 GCA_018584345.1 Thuja plicata | reverse complement strand
TGAAAACTATCATCTTCTTTAGTCATAGTAGCTTTTCCTCTAGAAGATGTATTATTCTCTGGCCCAGAAAAAGAATACTTTGAAGATTGTAAAAAATCTATCTTTTTCTTCATTTCAATTGTAGCAGCTTCCATTTGGGATTTTTCCAACATTTTTTCCATGGTTTCTTTTTCAATTCTCAATTTTTCTAAATCAATTTCTAACTTAGACATCTGTTCAACCAAAGGCTTGTGAAATTTAGGTTCTTGATCTCCATGTTCACCCATCTTTTGTTTACCCTTATCTATTTGTAAAACAGAAGCTTTATGAGTGAATGGTATTTATTTGTTTTTCTGAGGCTTCTCTATCTCTTTCATAGTTTGGTGTTTTGGAAGTCTTTTTCTATTGTTATCAAGATCCTTATGATCATTTCTTTTCTTTCTTATTTCTCTTTCCTTTTTCATTTGTTGAACTAAGGAAAGCTGCTTCAAAATAAACTTCTCTTCATTGGCTAGCATATCAAAAGGGGCATCCTCTAAATCTGAACTAGGTGTAGTAATCTCTTCTCTTTAATTTGAAGTAGAAGTGAGTGGGGGTGTGTCTAATACTTTTTCATCAGCCTCCTCATAGTCTGAAGTATTTCCATCATGAGAGTGCTGAATACTATTCCTATCATTCCTGATATTTGTTTCTTCACCTTTTAAAGGAGTTTCATCCATATCAACTTGATTTTTATTTTTCCTCCAAGAGGATCCAACTCTTGAGGATGATGGGATTCCTTCATATAATACCCTTTTTGGTTCAGTTCTTACTCTTGACCTAGTATTCATTCTATAAGACATTTACTTGTTTTGCACTGATCACAGAGATGTTCCTTCTTAGAGTCGCCACCCAAAGAACTTGGGATGAATACTAATCAAGATGGTGTCTTACTAGTAACCACACAAATGGCTTGAAAACAATTTTAAAACTTTAAAACTATAAAACACCAGAGATTTCTGAATATTTCAACAAAACTTTGCAATCTCTTTCCCTAGCAGAGTCACCAATTTGTTAGCACTTTTTCCTGTATCACAACCTTAAAATGATAGTATACTGATTATAATTGAATGAAAACTCCTTTATGACAAGAGAAAGGCTAATTTCTAAGGACTAGATAAGGTCCTTCTTCGTTTTTGAGCTCCACATATGCTCAGGAAGGTTTTACCTTTTATGATTGTTGTTTACACAGTATGTTACAGTGTGGACACTGATTTGCTATGTATCTTTGTTAAACCAACTTATAAATCACTTTGTAAATGACCAAGCATAACCAGATGTAAGATTTAAGCATATAAACCATAATCTTAAATATAGCAAAAACCAGTGATATAAGGATTTTCATCCTTCTTCCTTTTGATGTAGGAGGGATAACCTAATGATCCACTCTTCAAGGAATCACTAAAATGGACACTGTCCTGCTAACATAGGTCCTTAATGAGTTCATCTTTTTTTTTCTTATTAATAATAGTATTTTGATTAAATTGGTTTTGATACCTTGAAATAACTTGGAGAATGATAGATTATCATATTAATTTCTGGACCAGTGCCTATCCTTTGGGCTACAGATTCAACTAAACTAAGATTTCATAGAAACAAAATATAGTAAGCTGCCTTACAACCCACATGCAATTTAGATAAGTTGCCTTACAAATTACCCTGTTACCTCTAAATGATTGTATCAAATCTTTAAACAAAGTAGTATGCTCCCTGAAACTACTCACAAAACTCAGTTCTTTCCTTAAAATAAACTTGCAAGTAATCAGATAGTTACCTAATAACCAAAATACTTCAGAATGCCTTGCAAACTTAAACATAAAAGAGCATACACAGAGAATAAAGAGACAGCAATGGAAGAGAGTAAAATTGCACCGTATTTTATTTATATGATCCATCTTCCATACGTGAAATATTTTTACAACTTCAAAAGATAGACAGAAGTTCAGAACATCTAAATTCCACAATATATTATCTCTTTTCCAAAAAATTCCAACATCCAAGACCCTTTTAATTACAACTCTTCTACTATATATAGGTTTTTGACCATCTTGGAATCCCTTGATATTTAGGATGCAACAAGATTTGGATGGTCATAGAAAACCTAACCCTAAAGCTACAAGAGAGACAAAAAGAAAGAGAGAGAAGCGATGGAGTGACCAAGTCAAAAAGATAGAAACAGATATTTTTGTTCTTCTCCCGATCAGGCGACTTGATTTGATAGTGTACATAGTAGATGGCAATAGTTATATCGAGTTGGATGACCGTGCTCTCAGACTTACCTACATTCTCCTTTTACAATAACTGTTTTCTTTGTCTTTAATAGTGAAGTGCCAGGTAGTCATCCTCATTCATCGTCCAAAATTTATTCCTCTACTGCTAGCTTCTTTTTCTTGGGTGTAGTCATCACTTCCCATGCTTTCACTTCATGATTAGATGGCCACTTGAAGTCTTGAGTACTCTGTACTTGCACCTTTTGTCTATCCCATCTAGCATCAGTGATATTCTTGACATCTAGTAGGAATTTATTGATGTCAGTCTCTGCTTTAAAAGCCTCATCCAATATTTTATTGAATCCTTCAATATCAACATCTGCTCCCAAGAGAAATACCTCATCACTAGGCATCTTGCTGTCAAATTCATTTTTCCAGGCATCTACAGCCTTTACTTGGTCATCATCTCCCCTTAAGGAAGGAATAAACTTATTAAAATCACTTGAAAAGAGGCTTAACTTAACCTCTATCTGGTTTAATTTTCCTTTAAAGAATGAGAGAGCAATATTGACTCTTTTAATCTCATCTTCAACTTGAGTTACTATTTTAGAAAAATCTGGTCTTATGGCTTGTAAAGATGCTAATTTTTCAAATAACTTCTCCCTAGCAGACCACTTAGTAAAGTAAGGGTTTAGAATGGCAAGGTACCCCATTACCTTCGTATGCAAAGCTGGCAACTTGTTGTATGTATTGATTACAACATCAGTTTTATCCTTTAGAATGTCAATTCTATGTTGTAGTATGCCCTTCAATGCTTTCAAAGCAATTGCATTTCCCCTTTCCTCATCTACTTTTTTTTCAATAGCCTCCTCTGATTTAGGCTTATCTTCAATTTGCATTGGTGGTTGTTGTGCAGGTACATATACCACCTCAGGCTTTGTTTCCAATTCTTCTGTCAATGTCTTGATCATCTGATCTCACTGGTACAATTGTATGTGGCACATTTCCCTGTCCTTAGACAATGCACTCGTCTCTTCCAACAATATGCTACACCTTTCAGACAATTGTTTAGTATTGTCTTCATTCAAGTGAGCCCAATGTGTCATAATTTGGGAGATTTCCAAATCCCCTGTATTCTGTACAGACCATACCATTTGATTGCCCACCATATTTTCTTGAATATTCACTAGTTGGGGCTTTTGGTCTTTTGGGCTTAGGCTCCACATTACAAAAGCCTAGGATTTTGGGCTATACCCAAATCCTTTTATTATATCTCCCATCTGGACCTCGCTAGCCATCTTGAGATCTAGCTATTTTCTGATTTGGTCTATGATGAAGGAAGATGCCAAATCCCATCCCTCAGCCAATAATATTCCACTACCTAGCACCATCTTCCTGGCTTCCTCGGGTGAAATATCCTCACTCTCTAGATCATAAGACTGTAAAGCCACTAGAGCTTCATTTTTTATTGTCTCTTTTCCATCCACAGTCAACTGGGATCTTATCTGTTCTGTCTTGTGCCATCTTAAGAAGTCTTTAAACTCCTCTATTTTAATAAAGTTGTCATCATTTAAAAATTTATGTTGATGAATCAATCTCTCATCAACACAGGCCTTAAGGGGCACCTCAACTTCATCATCTAGGTCAGGCCGTTGCTTCTTTCCCTCCCTGATTGCCTTTCTTAGGTTATGATCATATAACCTACTGCCACGTACTAAGGCCTTAGCCTTATCATTTTTCTTACCTTGTCCTTCCACTGAAGGCTGCCCTACTTCCAATTTTTGCCTCTTTGCAGCAGGCTCTTCTACATCATTAGGTTGGGTAGCAACTGTCAAATCTATAATGTGACCCTCTACCCCCTGTAACTGTGGTACTTCAGCTATATCCTATTGTGATGGTTGCTATGGTGAAGGATACATAGTAGGATGTGCATAATCACTGTCACTACCACTATCATATTCTGACTCTGAATGTTCAGGTGTCTGACCACCTTTCTTGTCAAGCACTGTATCCAGTTACTCTATAAGCACATAATAGTTGTCTATCATGGCCTTAATTCTATCAAAATATGGGAGATTAGGGTAAAAACCCCCAAAAGACAACCCATTCCTCTTTATTTGCTTCTGCAACTTTAGCAACTATTGGATTCTCAGTCTCCTTGTATGAATATCATCTTCATCTAAGATGTTCCTTTTTGCATCTTCTTCTATGCACTCACAGTGGACATTTGTATTGGGGATTGTAGGTGTATACAATTTCCTAACCCCTACCGTGAAACCTTCTGGATCAATGTATCTATAAGGGGCTGCCCCCATCCTGTACTTTTCCAACCATTGACCAACTGCATCAATGGCACCTTTGCCAATTGTGAAATGAGAAATCTTAAACTGCCTAGGGGTTATAATCCCTTCTTGTGTAGTGCAAAGTGTTCATTATCTATTAACATCAACTTCCATATGAATTCCATTGCAGCCACTCTTCCAGGCACATAGTATGGTAATAAATGAGGTGGGTGAATACACCCATATACCCTAATAATTGTGTAATTTTATTCCATAAGGAAGTCACCCCAATTATGCTTTCCAGGCCAGCTATCTGTATAATCACAGGGCCTAAGCAATTATATAACCTTTAATTGGATTCTTGTTCTGCTTGTTTCCAAACTTTGCACCATTGGATACACAATCCAATTCTGAAAGGCACAGTAGTCACACTCCCTAGAAGTGTAATTCCAAACCCTCACCCAAAATTGGATAGGATTTGGTGCTGACTGATAGAATCTCTGAGGAGTTAAATTATTAACATCCATGTTGACAAAATTGAAAAATAAAAGGAGATGCATAAGAACCGAGTAATGCAAAAATTTGGGCTCCTTCTCCTTTGGGTTCTTCAATCTTTTTTGGGTTGCAATGAAACCCTCATGCATTTAATCTATAATGTGCTGAATATAGTCATAACTGGTGTTAGAGTGGACCTTTTGTAGGTCTAACACCATCATCAAGATGCCAGCATCTATCTTTTCTGCATCACCATCTATTCCCAACACTCTACACAGGGCATATGCAACATACTTGATGTAAAAGTGTAGATCCTTGTAATAATATGGGTAGTCCTCGGACATAGGATCTAAATATTTTTTCACTTCTTTTAGCATATGTTTTTGCAACTGGGCCCTAGCGATCCCAGGCTTTTCAATATACCTTTGTTTTTGCTTTTTCATGTCAATTTTGGTAGACATGGTGCTGAATAAGCCGAAGGCTTGCATGAATGAATTTCTATTCAAAATTAAAAGGGCAGTGCCATCATCCCTCCTGATAGTTTTAGACAAAGCATCATAGTGATTGGCTAGGTCTAAGATTAAGTCTACATCTAGAAAGACATCAGGAACAAGCAACCTGGCTAAACCACAAGTCCAAGGCTTTGATACTGGGATGGGCTTATCAGAATTCTTAATAAAATAATTGAAGAGGGAAAAACCTATTGTCCCTGGAGTAATATCATCTCGAATGTCTTTATACTCATCAATAAGGACATTAGCATTAGCCTTCTTATTCTATGTTGAACCAGGTAGGAGACCAAGGAATTCATCAGAAAAACTAGCCTTTCCCTTTTTCTCTTCCTCACTTCCTCCACTTGTCAAAGCAACACTAACAGCCCTGATCATACCTACAATGCCTTGAATCTCTCACTCCTTAATGATATTGAAACAAATCTAACTCAGAGATTAGCTAACCGTCCTGTGCACAATTTTCTGAAACTTAGAACCTTTTGATCAACTCTGAAACACTGCAAACTGAGAAAAATATCTCTTCTCTCTGGAAACTTAACAACTTGGGCTGTAAAAATTGAAATCGTGGTGAATGAAAATGAATGCACCATCAACTCCTTATAGCCATTATTCAAGGTACGCAGCTCATAATCAAAAAACATCAGTTCTGTCTTAAATTCAACATACTGTGAACTTCAATAAACAACCTAGCCGTAGTTGCATGAGCTTGACAGGAAATCAAATTTTAAAGTGAATCCTCAGAATAATCTTACAACATTCAAAAGAGCTGACATGTCACACTGTGATTCGCTAACTGTCTTACATCTTAGCTACTCTTTTTGCATAGCAATAAAAATACAAGCCTGTGATTGGTTACCGAATGATTCATGCTGTCACATCAAAAACTGCCGCCATTTTTTAGATTTTGGGATCAAGTGACTGTGTGACTGCATATAATCTCTTTGTCACGGGCCTCTGTCACTAACCCATGGTTTATCTCGAGACATGGCAAAAATATACTTTCTTTCTTGTAGCTAACCCAAGTTACCATCCGGCGATCACGCGACCCTACAGAAATCATAGTCGCACGTAGTTATCCTTAACTCTTTATTTTTTCTGAGACCTTGTGATTACCCGACTGATCAGTGGGTCCCCTCTGCATAAAATTTTATTACAATGCTATCTTGCGACCACACGACACGAAGAAATCGCAGAGTCTCGTAATACCAAAGGAATATACAGAACTTGAATGAGACCATGCGACAAAAAGAAAACTCCTTGTTGGGAGAACCTTTGGAATATTCGTTTGGAGTAATGCGACAAGGTGATTAGATTAAAACACATGACTTAAGTGGTCTGAAAAAGAAACAACGAAACAGAAGTGAGATGACTTAGGGTTTGATTTTCAACATTTAACACTTGGAAGGCCTAGGGTTTTCAGGGCTTTTTGAAAATTGAGTTAGGTTTATACTTGAAAACCTAAAAACTTGACAAAGATAAACCAAAAGGAACGAGAAATAGCCGACTTAAAATCACCAGATCAGAGAGAAAAGAACAGGGAACCAGGAAAACTGCCAAAACAAGAAATACAACCAACACATTGCAATAGTTAGTGAATTCATCTGAAATAAATTCCCCTCCTCTATCTGAGCTTAAGCATTTCAATTCCTTACCACTTTGTTTTTCTACCATATCCTTATACCATTTAAACATATTGAATGCTTCTGATTTATCTTTTAAGAACATAACTGTCATCATTCTAGAATAATCATCTACAAAGAGAATGAAATACCTATCACCATAGTAACTCTTTGTCTTCATGGGTCCACATAGATCAGTATGGACTTATTCTATATTTTCATTAGATGTATGGGATTTAATCTTGAAACTAGACTTTGTCATCTTACCTTTTTGACAATTCTTGCACATGATATGCTCGGGCTTTGACAAGCTTGATAAGACTCTTACTCTTATTTTATTGCTTATCTTTATCATGTTGTCAAAATTCACATGGCATAGTATTTTATGCCACAGCCATATGTATTCATTTCTACCCATCAAACAAGTGGTGTTAATGTCATCAAGATAGAAAAGGTTACCTTTTGTCTATTCACCAGTTCTGATCAACCTTCCTGATTCATTAAATATCTTCTCCTTTTTATTCTCAAATGCTACTCGGTGACCTATGTTATTCAGATATAAAACACTCAATAGATTATAATTTAGTCCTTTTACCCGGTAAGCATTTTCACATTTGATCAGGTTATTTAACATTATGGTTCCTTTACCTTCAACTAGACAAGGTGTGTCATTATCCATTCTTACTGATCCACCATTATAGTATTCAAAAGTTTCAAAATTTTGTTTATCATCGGTCACGTGGTGAGTGTAGCCACTATCTATAATCTAGACATCATTCTTAATAACCTTATATCTAAGTGCAGTCTCTACATACTTTTCTTCTTCTTCATCTAAATCATCCTTCATGGCTACAAATAGCATCTCAATGTCTTCATCAGATTTGATGTCGGTGTCTCCAGCTTTGTTCTCAACTAGGTAACAAGATTTCTTCCCTTTGTCCATGTAGTCTTGGGTATCTCTTATATTAGATTGTAGGTTTCTTTCGTAATCTCTATTATCACCTTGGTCAAACTTCTTTTCATATGTTCTTTCATTACTTATGTCATCTTTTCTTCTGTTAGGACATCTTGCAGCAAAGTGTCCAACCTCTTTACAATTAAAAAATACAAGTGGTAATTTACCTTTGTATCTACCTTTGGCTCTCTGTAATCTTTTTTCCATTAGTGCTTCAATCTCATCAAGTCCTTATTCATCACTATCACTTTCAGTATCATTCCTCATAGTGTGCTTATGACTTGACTTACTTATTTTAAAAGAATATTTGAATGCAGACTCTATAGATGGTAAGACACTATTATCAAAGTTATTCATTTCAAATGAAATCAGTCTACCAATCAGACTATCTAGAGTAACATTATTGTTTGCAACTGCTTTCATTTCTTGTATAACAGATACTCTAATAGCATATACAAGCAATAAGGTTCTTAGGATTTTACTTACCACTATTTCCTCTTCAAGTACACCTCCAACTCCTCGAATAACATTGAATACCTCTTTGATTTTGCAGCTATACAAAGTGATATTTTCTCCTTCTTTCATCCTTAGGTCATAAAACCTCCCTCTTAGGCTTTCTGCCTTGGCTCTTAGTACATTATAATCTCCTCCATGTACCAGCTTCAATTTATCCCACATTTTCTTTGTAGAGGTGTAGGTTTTGAAATCTTCAAACTTAGCATCAGAGAGTGAGGAAGAAAGTTCTATCATCATGCAATTATGCTCATGCTTTTCTCTAAATTTCTCAAGTGTGTGAGGTCCTGTAGGAAACATATATTTAGTATCTAGGTGTAGAGTAACATCATTATAAATACCTGATAGGTGGAGTCTTATTCTGGTTTTCCATGATGTAAAGTTGTCTTTATTCAACTGGGGAACATCTCGTTTGTTCATCTTGTGATCTTTTCCTTGAGCTATTAAACTCCCTTTCTAAGAACACAAGCTCTAATACCAATTGTTAGAATAATTGAAATGGGGGGCTGAATCAGTGGCCTAAAAAATATTCCAATAAATCAACCCAAAAAATTAGTACCACAATATTAAGCCTATAGCTATTTTTAGTCCTACAAAATGAATGCCTTAAAACAATTTTAACAAATAACTACTTCTCGGAGTTCACTGTTAAACCTTATTCTTACTTTTTACTGATTAGCAGTCTTTCATTTACCGTAAAAAACTAAATTTCTTAGTGTATACCGATCAATCTAGATTAGTTATGTGTAATGAAAAACACTAAAGTAATGACTCATAAACATATTGACACATGGATTTTAATATGGAAACCCTGTTAAGGGAAATACCACTCGGGACCAGTAACCCAAAATTTTCACTCTTCTGAAGTGAGCTCAGTGAAGAGCCAACCCTATTAAAGATTAAAAACACACTGTTAGGTGTGACCTTGTTATAGGATTTAAATAGAATAGTTTGTCACTTGATATCAGGAATCTCTATGCTACCTTCTATGACTAAAACCTAGTTTGTCAAATGGTATCTGGCATCTCATGCTATCTTCATGATCAAACTTTTTGATACTTCTTGGGATGTATCTCAATATATAAAGGATTGTTAAGTCCTGCTTGGTTAAGAGAATTTTTGATCCAATGGTTAAACTGAAATAGTAAATGATCTATTCACACATACAACTATACTTTGTAGATTTTCAGATCTATTGTAAGCTCATAATACCTTTCTAATCAATTTATATTTTCAATAACTTTTCTCTACTTCTTTCTACTCGGTAATGTTGTTCTTCTATGTTGCTTGGTGTCCACAAAAATCTTTAGCTCTTTCCTCATCTTGATTGATCAGGACTATATGAAGTTGTTCTTCATCAGTTTCTTTTTAGCATCCTTCTTCTCTATTCACTCCCCTAATTCATAATGAATTAGATTGTCTTTGTATAGACATGACATAACCATTTCTAATTCTTTGACTTTCTTATTCTTGATGTGGTCCACAATTCTAGCCAATCTTGATTTAAATCATTTACTCCTATTTTATCTCATAGATATCTTCTTGCCAACTATAATAAAACAAATTTAAATCTTTTACTTATCTCTGGATTTAACTTGTCAATGAAAACAATTTTAACAACTAGTTAACTCTATCTTTAGCTCTTTCCAGCTAAGTATTTTATCATTTGTGAACTTCAGTTCATTTTGATGTTTAACTCTTTGATAGCTTCGATAAACACTTCAGTTCTCCTTGGGCATCTTCATCGGGGTTGTCTGTCCCCCGTGCATCACTGTGAAGTTTTTCTCATCGGTAATGCTTGTGATTCTTCTCATTGGTAATGCTTGTGATTCTTCTTGTTGGTAATGCTTGTCAGGTTTCTTGCTTTGGCATCACTCTAAATTTTACTTTCGGATTTCTCTGTTCATTGGTTTGCACTACCCATCGGTGTTTGTAGTCACTTAGTGAATACTGATCTTTTATGCATTACTGAAAGCATAATCTTTATCTCTCTGATTCTCTAAAGTCTTTGACACTTTTTATATAACCGATCAGATTATATCAAGTTGAAATCAATGACAATACAATCCATTAACTTATTTAATGTCTTACATTATCTTTCTGTATTTTGGTGATCAACTTAACATCTTCAAACATTCAATTATTTATATGTCATCAGATTAATATGCACATGCAAAAGGTATTAACTATGGAGAAACCTTTGCACCCGCTTATAGGCTACAAGGAGTAAGAATTCTACTTACTTATGTTGCATTCAAAGCATTCAAGGTATACCAAATGGATGTCAAAACTGTATTCCAAAATGGAATACTAGAAGAAGAGGTATACATTGATCAACTAGAAGGGTTTGTTGATCCTAACAAGAGAAACATGGTTTGTAGAATACACAAATCCTTGTATGGATTGAAACAAGCACAGAGAGCATGGTATGAAAGACTTCACTCCTATCTCATAAGTATTGGATTTGTAAGAACAAGTGAAAATAGTAATATGTATTTAAAATAATATACTAATGGGTATGTGCAGGATCATGGTATACCAAGCTATGGCCTTAAGTGGCAATGAAAATTTAGAAAATCAGGGTTAGTCAACTTGACGTAAAAAGTTGAACATCTTATCAACCTTATGTGAAAAAGTTGTAAGAACAGAATCTGTAGGAAATTGAATGTAGTTTCTAAACTACTAGCCCTTTTCTGAAAAAAAAAAATAATCTAATTGTTCAATATTTTAGATTTCAATGCAGTAGTACGAAAATTTCAGGGAAGACATAAAAAGTATGTGTATGTCTGACCACCTTAATCACAATCAAATGATGATATATTTTCACAAGATTCTAAATATAAGTAGTAGACTCATGCCCAAATGTGACGCATATTTTTGTGTAATTTTTATCAAATAAATAATTAATTATAAATTTTCTTCTACAACTTATTCAAAATAAAAAAACTCTCGTGTGTGACCACCTTAACTAATTCTAAACTTTACAAAATTGCAAACTTTTTTTTCTTATAGTAGGCGAAGCATAGAATGTGACGCATGTTTCAGATTTCAAAAAGGTTAAACCATTTGAAAGTTTTAGTTTTTTTCAATCAGGAATTTAGAGATATCTCAACTAGAAAATAAGTAATAATTACTTACTGAACTCGAATTCTGACAATAATTATATTGATGGAAAGTTGATAACGTCTTTAAGAAACCCTTTTTGTTTCATCAATTTTGGGTAAAAAAGGTCATCAGCTACACTGTCTAAGTCTGTAGATCAGAGGAAATATGGTGAACACGTCATTTGGGTTGACCATGAACGTTTGGCATTGGAAAGACAAAACCCAAAGCAAATACCAAGCCTAATCATATATCCGATATCTCTCGCCCAAACACAACATTTTGATTTCAAAATTTTATGATTCAAGTTTTTTCAATTTTATGAGTTTTAGTTTATATATTATAAATTTCATTTGTTTTAATATTAATATTAGATGGTACTAGCATTAGTATTATATAAATATTTAAATATTAGTATTATATAATTATTTAAATATTATTATTTATTTCTCTATTTTATAATAGTATAATATTAGTATTAATTATTTATTAATATTTATAGTATAGCAATAATACCTAGGAGAGAGAGTAGGAACTGTAGAGAGAGAGGGAGTAGGAACTCTCTCTCTCTCTCTCTCTCTCTCTCTCTCAACCCATATATTACCTCTTGCCATGGAACTCTTGCAAAATGATGGCGCAGATGGAGATTCTTATATTCCTATAAATAGAGAACTACAGAGCCATATGAGAATGCATATGTAATTAGTTACACACCTTGTTCAGGGTTATAAGAGAAGATTTACTTGAAGCTTATAGGGAGTGTGTGAACCAAATTAGAGGGAGTTATAAGAAAAAATGGGAGTTTGTTGAGCAGAAAGGGTCCTCTGATTTCTAGGTTTATAACTTTGTTCAATATGTGGGGATGAGAGGAGGTAAAGATGGTTTAGAATTTGGTCTTGCATTCAATATTTTTTTTTTATAGATCAGTTAGTTTATCTAGAATCCAAAAAATCTCAGCTTCAATGTAATTTTGATTGGAAACAAGTCTGCAAATGTGATTATGTTGATGATAGTCAGGAGGCAGCCATTAATCATGAGCTCATCAAAAAATTGGCCATTATTCAAGGCCCTCCTAGCACTAGAAAAATATTTACTAGGTTGCAAATTATAAAGGCTTTGCTTCTTAATATTTCAAATTCCTCTGGTCCCATTCTCATAGTGTGCTTTACTAACAGAGCTCTCGATCAATTTTTTGAGGGAATATATGAATATGAGAAAATTCTAGCAAGGTTAGTATCTAGAACTCAGAGCTCAATTCTTAGCAAATGTACTCTTGACCAAGGAAAAGAGAGTTGATATCATATTGTTTTCTTTGGTACAAGAAACATTGAATTCCTAATTTGAATGTAAACACATCAGAAAATATAGGATTTCTTAACATTCCAAACAGAACTTGTGTTGCCATTTTTAGGGCTAGAATTGGTCTGTATGTCTTTGGAAATGCCAAACTAGTCTCAGACAATTCTCCAGTGTGGAGTGATATCATAAAGAATTTTACATATAATGGGTATGTTGGTAATGGAATACCACTATACTATCCTAAACATCCAGATGATGCTGGATGTATGTTGTTACCAAATCTCATGATTTAAGGAGGTATGACGATGGAAGTATGAGCTTTTGTACCAGGAAATGTGCAAAGAAAAATTAATTTGTGGTCATCTTTGTCCCAGGAAATGTCATAACAGAGGACATGTGAGAATTGGATTTGCAAGGCCCGATGTATGAAGAAGTTTGAATTTTGTGGACATGTCTGTAGGAAGGTCTGTCATGCAACTTCCTATGACCCCTTTCGACACATTAGAAGAATCAAGTGTGTTTGAAGGGGTCGTAGGACCCCTTAGAAAACACTTGAGTGTTTTAATGTGTCAAAAGGGGTCATGGGAACTTCCTAGGGGTCCTAGTATGACTTATAACGCGTTAGGACCCATAGGAAGTCCCCATGACCCCTTTCGACATATTTCAACACTCAAGTGTGTCCCAAGAGGTCCTACGACCTCTTGGGACACACTTGAG
>MU227529.1:314595-339123 GCA_018584345.1 Thuja plicata | reverse complement strand
ATAGAATGTCCTAGAAACATTTGTAGTTGAACTTCTTATGTTGAGATGCCATATGGCACATTTTGAGATGGCGTATGCCATATTGTATCTAGACATGAATTGATTTTGTAAATTTTTGGAGATGGCATGTACCACATTTTATACAAAACTATTTCATATATACATATCTACATGTTCATTTCTGATTATTTTATATTTTTCATATGTAAGTTATGTATGTATCATTTCAATATTATATCTTTGGCATTTTTTGTATGTATGTATTATTTCCATATTATGTCTTTACATCATGCATTGTATTTATGTATGTATGTTCATTTTTATATTATATCTTTTGCATGCGTTGTATGTATGTATTATTTTCATACTACAGATCTTCATTCTCCATTAGCCATTTGGTGCACTATACTTTTGAGAGCACCAAAATGTTGATTGCAAAATTCATGGTAGATAGGAGTGTAATCGATTAATGTTTTTTCAAATGGATTATTTTATTTAACATTTATTTTACATGTGTTTATTTGAAAGACTCCATTTTTTTGATGTTGGGATAACTAAACCTCTGATTTGGTTTTCAATCTCCTTCATTCATACATGTGGCATGCCCACTGAGACAACCTTTGATCCTTTATAGATTTGGTTTTCATTTGATTAATGTTATTATTTTGGTGTTACACCATGTTTGAATAGATCTAAAATTACTTTTCATGCTTTGTTTGTAATCCTTGCAGTCAATTTAATGCGCTTCTTCATACTTCTTAATACTCCTACCATTTAATCATGCTCCCAACTCCATGTTATGCATCCTTCATTCAATAGGCTTCTGCAACCACAACCATCAACCTTTCTTTCATAGGTGATCCTAACTCCTCTAAGGACCCCAACACACTTTTTTAACCCATATACCAAGCCACAAACTCTTCCTTCAAGACATTTTGTCTCCTTCACAAATCTGTCGAGTCATACACTGTCCTAGTAGTACAACAAAAAGGGTTTTTAAATATTTTATCAAAACAGTTCCAAACAAATCTTAAAACCAATCACATATATGAATACCCTTTTTCAATCTCATTAACATATCTCAAAACTAACCCCTTGTGTTTTGGACCATCCTACTCAACTTTTCCACTGTCAGTGAACTAAGAGGGCTAATTCAACCGCTTTTCCAAAGAAAACACAAATGCATCTTCACCCTAGACCTTGAGACTTTCAAAAAATTCATAAAATGAACCCAAAGTATGGATTCTACAACTAATTTGATTATAAGACCTCTCTAAGTACAAAGCCCTAATTTTCTTCTCAACAACCCCTAAAATCTAGGGCTTGGTCAATGTACAACCTCCCAACACCATAGCCTAAAATAAATGGATGATTCACCATCCTTATACCATCCTAACATGGATTCAAACACAAAATCACCCCCTTCAATGGCCAAATCCTCTGCTGCTATAACCATGCACCATGCATGCAACCCTTCAATACTGTCAAACTCACTCATTCATCCATAATTTGGGGATTTTGATGTTCCCAAGGGTCTAAGACTAATTCATTTCATATTTGGGTGTTCTAGAACATAATTAAGTACTACAGAAGAGGGGGAGTCTTTGGGTTAAGTTTATGATCTAGTTCCTTTGTAATTTTGCCTATTTTGTGTATTTTTGAGGTCTCAAAGTTGTAACAGTAGGGTATGGTCCAAAACAACCTACCTCTTTCTTTGCATATGTTGGAAATATTGATAAAGGGTTTTTGAAATCCCTATTTTCTCGCCAAGTGATTTAGAACTTTTTGGAGTTAGGGGTTTTGGAAGGTCGTTGATGTCCTAAAACTGTGAACTAGATCTCCAAGCAAATTTCAAGCATTTTGTGCATAATCCATAGAATATGACTCCATAATAAGTTGATTCCTTCTTAATATGGTTGAATTAGATCTCTTATGGCATTAGAAACCTTGATTCGAGTTGTTGGGTTGAAATCTCATTTTTAGTTAGTGCACCTTGGGAACACTTCGGTCTGACATGCGCCGGAATGTTCTTGGTGCTACGCGAGCGAAGAAAGGTCTCCCCTAGTGTTTACCCAACCAACTAGAGCCAATGGAGATTATGTGTTGGTCCCATGATGAATGGTTTGAAAGATGCACCATTGAGAAACTTTCAACTAAGAAACAATGCAACTTTTTCCACCAACCGAGATCGTTCCCCAAATGGAATCTGAGTGGAATCTCCTAGAACTGAGCTACATTCTAGTAGGAATTCCCAAGATGGTCCTTTTCAGTTCACAAATCTCTAATATCTCACATGAGGTCTGAGATATGGCTCTCCAAAACTCTCTGCCCAATTTGGCTTAGTAAACCTTGGGAACACTTCGGTCTGACTTACGTCAGAACATTCTTGATGCTTTGCAAGTGATAAAAGGTCTCCCCTAGCATTTACATGGCCAACTAGAGCCGATGGAGCTGATGGTTTGGACCCACAATGAATGGTTTGAAAGATGCATCATTGAGCAACTTTCAACTGAGCAACAATACAACTTTTTGCACCAACCGAGATCGGGTCACCAAATGCAATCCGAGTGGAATATCCCAGAATTGAGCTACATGATTTTAGGCCTTCCCAAGATTGTCCTTGTGCACTTCAAAAATCTCTAATATCTCTCACGAGGTCCGAGATATGGATCTCCAAAAATTGCTGCCCAATTTGGCGTAGTGCACCTTGGAAACACTTCGGTCTGACTTGTGCTAGAATGTTCTTGATACTTTACAATTGAAAAAAGATCTCCCATAGTATTTACCCGGCCAACTGGAGATGATGGAGCTGATGGTTTAGTCCCACGATGAATGGTTTGAAAGATGCACCAGTGAGAAACTTTCAATTGAGCAACAATGCAACTTTTTGTAGCAAATGAGCTTGGCTCGCCAAATAGAATCCTAGTGGAATCTCCTAGAATTAAGCTACATGCTTGTAAGCCTTCCCAAGATGGTCCTTGTGCACTTCACAGATCTCTGATATCTCTCACAAGGTCTGAGGTATGGCTCTCCAAAAATTGCTGCCCAATTTGGCTTAGTGCACCTTCAGAACACTTGGGTCTGACTTGCGCCAGAATGTTCTTGATTCTTTGCAAGTGAAAAAAGGTCTCCCCTAGTGTTTATCCAGCCAACTAGAGATGATAGAGCTAATGGTTTGATCCCATGATGAACCATTTGAAACAACAATAATGAAAAAGTTGCATAGAAACTTTTAAAAGTTGCTTGACAACATTTGTGCAACTTTTAACAATGTTGCAAAATGTTTCTATTAGGACCTCTAAACCTATTGAAAGGACTTAGAAGACCCTTAGATCCTATAGTAGGAACTTTATTAGACCAAAAAAATCAAACCTACTTAGCATATCACACGTCATGATTCTAATCAACCTTAGGTTTATAAATACACCTTAGGTGGATTGACTTTACAATGAGACCAATCTAATCAAAATGAATGGTTGATCTCTGGGATCTAACCATGATTACAAATATGTGAAGATGAACCCATGAATACTCATATCCATGCCTGGTGTTTTTTGAGTGCCCTGTACCAAATACCCCTATAACTTCCCAGGTGTACCCAGGGAACATTATATGTTTGAAGTTACTCAAGGGGATCAAAATTGCATAAAACATCCCTACATCCACTATCCAAGAAAAAAAACTAGACTCTCATACTCTGTATTTCAGTCACAAAAAACTTACAACAACAAACATAAATTCACATAAGTCAGGGAGTGAATACATATAGAGCATGAAAGAAACACAAATACAATGTAGCACATCAAGTATTAATTCACTTAAATCATAAAATTGCTTATGTCCTAGAGAAAACATGTAGTACATACATTATGAAACATAAACATGAATTCACTTATGTTATTCACATAGGTCGTACACATGAATTTAGGTTATGAATCATATAAATGAATATACATGAAGTACACACACAAGTACATTAATTTATAGAAACACACATGCTTATACACAAGTCATGTGAAACAAGAATACACTTAAGGCATAAACATCCAACCAACAAATTTAAGGATCAAATTTGAAGTTTCATATATAACAAAATAAACAATAATTGCGTACATATCAATACATGGCATACATTCCAAATCCATAATAGAGTTAAAAAAAGTGACATCAACTATGTCCAGGTCGATATATACACTCTACAAATATCACACACACACACACACACACACACACACACACACACACACACACACACACACACACACACACACACACACACACATATATAAAATTTGGTCATTCAATTACCACAACTAGATCTATACAATGTCTCGATATTTCTATGACTGTGGTGGATCATCAAAATTGATATTCTTCACAATAGCACTTGGGTCACTAAGTATCTCCACAAGAACAATTCAAATGCTAAGCCATATATCTTATCTCAAAATAAATAAATACAGGGTTGTAATTTGTTGACAGTTGAATTATTGATTACCTCATCTCTTTCTCCTATGCTTGGGCTGAATGATAAATGAAATGGACTCTATCATGGGTGAGAGGGACTCCTAGAAAAATGGCCAAGTAGAGGAAGGATGGGAAGTGGTGAAGGGTCCTATAACAGGAATAATAAATAATACAAAATACATGTTATAAACAAGAAATAGTAAAAAATAAAAATGCATGGACTAAAAAGAAAATGCATACCACAACATGAGTTGGAACTCCTGTGCTAGAGGGAGCCAAAACCATTGATGGATCAGTTCAGACCTTTTCCTGAATGGTAAAATAGAAAAGATGTTATAGTTGAGAAATACTAGATAATGAAAAAAATGTATACACTAGATAATACAAATGCATACCGAATCCTCAGCTGGATCTCCTATGCTTGGGCTGAATGATAAATGAAATGGGCTCTGTCATGGGTGAGAGGGAAAATATGGTGAGGTAGAGGAAGGATGGGCACTCCTGAAGGGTCCTATAACAGGAAAAATAAATAATAAAAAATACATGTTATAAACAAGAAATACAAAAAAATAAAAAATACATGGACTCAAAAGAAAATGCATACCACAACATGAGTTGGAACTCCTGTGCTGGAGGGAGCCAAAACCATTGATGAATCAGTTCAGACCTTTTCCTTTATGGTAATAGAGAAAATATGTTATAGTCAAGAAATACTAGATAATGCAAAAAAATGTATACACTAGATAATGCAAATGCATACCGAAGCCTCAGCTGGATCTCTTGTGCTAGGAAAGGGATCCCTAGGAAGTGGAGAAGTGAGCTGTAATAGGTAAATGAGAATTCATGTGCAAGTTAATAACCCAAAGTTGTTGACAATCAAGTTATAAAACTATAAATGCATGTACTCATCTCTAAACAAAAAATGTTTAACATGTGTGGGTAAGTGCACAAAGATGGGGGACCAAAAAGGGGGTATAAGATGCCACTTTTTTTACCAAATTTAGAAAACTCTGAACTTCAACCAAAAATTGAGAATAGTTACACTCAAAATTATAAAATGTGACAAAAACAAGAGTTGTTCTACTCTGAATCTAGTTTCTAAACTACTAATTTATTTTAGAAATGGTGGAGATTAAGGTCCTCAAAAAGGGGGAGCACAAAAGTGGTCCTTCTTTTTGTGAAAAAACATAACATAGTGTCTGGTGTGCTCCCCCTAAAATATTAAATTTTTGTTAAAAAAAATTTAATCACTCCAGTGAGAAATTAGCTAACACCACCTAGTTTATCCCAGATTTTTCTACTAATTTTTTGATGAAAGTGTGATTTTTTGCCATTTTTCAAAGTGGACACATCTTGAAAACGTGAAATTTCTGTGTGCTCCCCCTAGAAATCATTGAAAACTAATTGAAAATCAATTTTATTTTTTAAGTTTGTAGAATGGAGTCTAGTTTCTGAAAATGTAATGTTTTTCACAATTCAATGAATGAGCCAAAATCTATGCCCAAATGAATACACGTTGGTTTTTGACAAAAATCAGGCATACTTAGAAAAGAAATTGAAAATGAAAAGCTGAAGATAATGAGAATTCAAAATAAATTAC
This sequence comes from Thuja plicata, assembly GCA_018584345.1. Taxonomy (NCBI): domain Eukaryota; kingdom Viridiplantae; phylum Streptophyta; class Pinopsida; order Cupressales; family Cupressaceae; genus Thuja; species Thuja plicata. The sequence continues at coordinate 333,056 of MU227529.1, read as the reverse complement.
ATTGTCAGATAGCTATCAGAGAGATCTACAATATCATGTCATCTGATTTTATCATTATTGAACCACGTGCAAACTTGACGGGGAGCACAAAAGAAAAAATGTTTTTTTTTCTATGTTTGCTGGAAAACATGTCTTAGACCTATTTGAATCCTCTAGGCCTTTGGGTTGGAACTCCAAGGAAAATCCAAGCCTTAGGCATGGTAAATTTTAATTTCATTAAAAGGGCGTACACCCTATAATCACTATAGGGCATATGCCCTATATGACATTCGCACTATAGGGTGTACGCCCTATATTAGGCACAAAATGACAAAAGGAGAGAGAGAGAGAGAGAGAGAGAGAGAGAGAGAGAGAGAGAGAGAGAGAGAGAGAGAGAGAGAGAGAGAGGTGTGTGAGNGAGAGAGAGAGAGAGAGAGAGAGAGAGAGAGAGAGAGAGAGAGAGAGAGAGAGAGAGAGAGTTGTCTTTGAGAATTCCTTGGTTGTTTTCCATTGTTTTCCATGACTTCATGTTGTAATCCTGCTTAGCTCTCCAGCTCTAAGTTAGAGAAACTAAAAAGAGTAAATTGGACAAACATGTCATGAGATCCAGGGTAGTAAGAAAAGTTTCTTCACAGAGAATATACATGCAATAATCATATCGTGCATACCAAAAAAAATTTATCCTGATATACACACACACAAATCGTAACAAGGTCTAGTGATGAGATTTGCACATGTGACATCCACTAGATTAATATATAATGTCAAACACTAGAGGTGAAGCAAGTATTCAAAGATTGTTATAGTTAATGCCAAATACTAGAAGTGAAACAAGATAATGTCAAGTACTAGAAGGGAAACAAGTATTCAAACATTTTTGCATCTCTCTCTCTCTCTCTCTCTGAGAATTCTACAAATAGTCTTCAAGAATTCCTTCATTGTTTGCCATTGTTTTCCACGACTTCATGTTGCAATCCTGCTTAGCTCTCCAGCTCTGAGTTAGAGAAACTAAAAAGAGAAAATTGGACAAACATGTCATGACACCCAGGGTAGTAAGAAAGGTTGCTTCACAGAGAATATACATGTAATAATCATATCGTGCATACCAAAAATATTGTGTCAAGTTAGGCTTGAATGCAATGTACACCCCTTACATAATTCAGAATCCTTGGGAATTCATAGAAAATAGAAGATTGATTTCCATCCAGTTGATGCCTAGTGCACCTATTACTGCCTGATAGATTATTACAAGGGCTTCCACCTATTATGAGATCAAAACCTCCAATTGAGTTAATCATTTCATCAATTCTTTCTACTGTTAGATCCTTCACATCCCCCACCTCAATTAGTTTACCCTTTTGATATGATTTTTCCCACCATCTTCTAAGAATAAGCCTGTTTTGTTTGACATTTTTTGTAGATACAACATAGTTGAGGAGAATACCCAAACGATACAAAGAAAATTTGACACCCTCAATTCCAAAGAACAGAGAAAGGACATTTATCTCCTTTGGATAAATAGGTTTCAAAAGAGAAAGGTGGTACCCTATCATTTCTACCTGGAAAGCATTTCCAAGGGATTGTATACGCTCTATCCTAGAAGAACAGATACATGTGTAGCAAAGGTAAAATATAACAATACTTTTGATATTCAGGAAATGCCTCTTCAATTTTCATTGGTGGTAAAGGTAAAATCTAAAAATGATTATCAATAGGAAGGTTATGCACGTAGCCACATTGTCTACTAGAAACTGAAAAGTACTTAGAATCCACAAATTATGGTCCAAGATTATGGAGATATCAGGATATTTTTCCCATACACCCCTTAGTGTATTAAACACATTTTCAAAATAAAAATTGGGGGGTCCTTGCACAAAATTTTTAAGCTTCATCTGTCGATCGACAGGGTGACCTGGAACTCCAAAGCCAACCAATCCTTTAACATGGTGTGGTAAATTAAAATTCATATCACCTTCTCCAGGTAAACCTTTGAAAGATGTACTTCCTTCCAAGTTTATCTTCTAAAATGGTTTCTTGTGATGGGTTTCATTGCAATTCTTTAGTCTTTCATTCAATCCTTGCAAAAGGAAACCTTGGTTAGCATGACTAACCAAATTGATGACCCCAGGATTATAATTTGGATATGGATTATTCATTTTGTACTCTCTCTCTCTCTCTCTCATTTTTTGTTTCTAACATAGGGCATACGCCCTATGTAAGAACACAAAAAATGGTAATAAAGGTAAGAAACTCATGAAAGAGGCCCACTTTTAACTATTGCTATCTATTTTTTACAATCTACTCGACAAATATTTGATTTTCATGGTGTTGAAAATCACAAAGAAGTATATTGTATCAATTTGCAACACATTTTTGTTCAGAAGTCAACATCGAAGAACAAAATTCAATCAATCTTCACCAAAATTGATCCATTGAGGTAAGTTTTATTTTTTACATGTGAATTGTGAATAAAGAGTCTTTTTGTACATGCATTGCTATGATATGGATTTATTTAAGAAATAATTTAACATATTGTAAAATATTTCTATTATATTTTGAGTTAATATAATTTAGATTGATATTATAAATTTTTACTTCTTGTAATAGATTAATATAATAATTTCAAAATTTTAATGAATTCATATGTAGAAATCATCATCATGCCAAGGGAATGAGCAGAGACTCTAACACCAGAAGAACATGAAAGAGACTAAGAGAAGAAAAGGGAAAGAATGAGACAACTTCCTAAACACAAAAAATTGCATACCATAGAAGAATATTTGCCTTTGGATGAGGAACATGAAACATCAATAGAAAGTAAGAGAGAATTGGAATTGGAAACAAAAAGGCAATAGATGAGAAACTTGCGTGCAACAAGACAATTGAATTATGAAAATGTGGGCACATCATCTATGAGTTCCCAAGTTGAAGAGACACCACCATCCAATGTTGGAGACATACCCTTGTATCATCTTGAAGGCACATCGTTGTATCATGTTCAAGGCACACCATTATCTACATCTGAAGGTGTAGGCACAACATCGTGTCATGTTGAAGGCACGACATTGTTTCATGTTGAAGGCACACCATTAACATCTCAAGTTGGTGATGATCCATCTTTCACATCTCAATTTGAAGGATTTTCAACTTCAGTTGAAGGTACATAATTAATACATAATATTGTTAATGTTCATAATGTTGAGGCCACTCAACAGTTGAAAACACCTCCTAGAATAATTTACAGAAAGCCAAAATATTTGATTGATATTGATACTAACATTTTGCAACAAATGCCTGACAATATTCCCAAGCGTACTTGTCAAAGATATGCTATCCATATTTGGAGATTATCTTTTGAGAATTTAAATATGACAGGAAGATGTCAACTATTTGTTCAAATGATGAGAAATCTAACATTTAGGCCCATCATGAAGATGCTTGGGCTAAGAACGATGGATTAGTCAAGTGAAAAATCTATTGTAAAGAATCTAATGACTGCATATGAGAGTGTGGGTTCTACATCATGCACTAAAGATAGTAATGTCACATGATGTGTACTTACATCAACAATAGTAAGTACTCAAATGAATAAATCTTGACTCATTAGAAAGTCTCTAATGAGAGCTATGGGAAGGTGTCAAAGAGTGGAAGATCCAAATAACAATGAGTTATGGGCATTTTCTGGTAGACTACCGTGGAAGGATAAATCAATGTTTGAAACTTTTAAATATGTCATTGAAGAATTTTGGAAGAATAACACACAAGTATCTCCCAATCAATGAGATTTTGTAGGAAGGAGGATTGGTAGTCTAATCCGCATTCCACATCCAAAACATTTTTTAGATTCAACTCAGACATAATTCATTGAAAAATTTATACATATGTATCCTCAATTTAAAATTAGTCAAAGATATTTTGAAATGGCTAAAAAATTTTATGTGAACATAAATCACACATGCACAACTTGTTTTTGTAGGGTACATATTGAATTTTCTAACCATTTTGATGTTTATAAGCATATATGTGTAGGTTTGCATTCTAACAATGTTTTGCAGGAGTGTAACATAAATGACCCACCTACATCTTCAAGGGAATTAATTACTACAATTTTATGTGAAAGAGCGGATGGTCAACAATTTTACAAGCTCACATGCTTGAATGGTACATGCATAGATTGTGGTGGTTCGCAACATTTGCTAATTTTTCAACATATGGAGAGTACACATGCAATTGGGAATGAAAAAGTGGATTTTGGAAAATATAAGACAGTCGCATATGCTCTAAAAGATGGAAATGAGGCTAAAACATGTGATTTAGTAATTGAAAAGACTCCAGTGTATTAGTTCATGAGTATTTTTTGTGACAGGATTGTGTATGAGTATGCAAGGCATACAAATAGAGCTGGATGGTTGGATATGTAATTCAAGTTGTGCAAGGACACATTCCCACTTGATACCATTGTTTCCATTGTTGACTTCGCAGAGAACTACACTCTACAACCACAAAATGAGGTGCAAGAAAAGTATTATAGATATCAACAAGTTGCTATATTTGTTCATATAGCATTTATGCATTCACCTGATAGTACAGAGGAGAACAAGAAGATATTGAGGGAGTATCATTTTTACATCAGTGATGACCATTCACATTCCACAGAGTTTGTACATGGTTGCTTTCATCTATTTTATGGTGATTTGAGTAATAGGAGCATATCATATCATCGAAACATCATATGGTCAGACAATTGTGCATCGCAATTCAAGAATTCTTAGACATTTTATTGGTTGAGCAGGATGCATACAAACATTGGTATTCAATATATGTGGAATTTTACAGAGGCCGGTCATGGAAAGCGAGAGAATGATGGTGCACGTGCATGTATAAAAAGGGCCTTAGAACGTGAAGAATTAAAGTACAAAGAACAAGCAAAATTGTCAGATGCGAGATGTATCGTCCAGTGGTGTAATGCTATAATGGGTTTAGGTAATGAAGGTGAGTCTATGGTTCATAGATTTTTTTGGTTGATGGATGAAACTAACATTGCACCATATGAGGATTGTTGTACATTAATGGGATCAAGTGAGCTACAGTCTTGTAGAAGCTCTAATGCAAGTTCATGTATCATCCACACATGAAATATGGCATGCTTTTGTTCATCATGCGTAGATGAAGATAGGGATGGGTGTGAGTCAAAGGAATGGGTCGACGAATGGTGTACATGAATTTTGAGCCCACTTGACTCTTATTGTCCCCCAGGAGCATTGCAACTGACACAAATGGAATCATCCATTGAGTTTGACCGTTTGTCTGATGTAGTGCAACTAGGTAAATTGTCAACTCACAAATAGTCTCAAATTTAGTACTTTATAGTAAGTATTCATTAAATTAATCTCCTCGTTATGCTTCTATCATTACAGACCATGTTTTTGTTGTTATTGCACCTGAAGACAATGACAAAGGGAAAGACTATTATTTGTGTTGTGTTGAGGCCAAAAAGAAATTGGATCACTTGGTTACAGATGATGAAGGATTAGAATACCCTACAGGAGTAGTGGTTGCAACTAGTACATGGCTTGGATGGTATTCTATGAAGAACCCTAGGTTGTGGTTGTTTAAGGATTGGGAGACACACATGAATATTCTTCATTATTCCAACCTTGTCATTGCATCAAATGTCAATTTTACCAAATATGGAGGAATGCCACACAATAAAACTCTTAAGAAGGTTCACGAGTCAGACCATGAGGAAATACTTGAGACAATAAAGGGTAGGGATGATCCGACTAGTTCATTGGACTAAAAGTGAATCCAAAATTTTGTAATATTGAATCTAGTTGAATACATGTGCATATAACATGTATATTTGTAAAGGAATTAATTCCCTTGAATCCACATTGGGTGGACTGTAAATTGCTCATGCATTACCCTATATGTATAACAGAAAGTTTGTAAGATTTAATAAAAAAAATTCTCTTCTATTTTTTGGGGCAATACTAGAGGTTTTCTCTTCTCAGCTCTTTCCTCCTAGTGTTACTAATGAGCTGATTTGTAAAAATATTTTTCATCATTAATTAAAAAAATATGTTTACCCTACGAATTCTAGAAATATATGTTAAGCTTATTGTCATGTTTCATGGTAGCACATTCTTTGTATATATGTATTTACAAAAAAATCATTTAAACTATCAAACCACACATTTAATTCATATAAAAATATTTAAATGTGCTTATTTTGGCATCAAACTATCTCTATCAACACCTTTGAAATGTTGGGTGAATGCTAGGAACGACCCTGTCATGGAGGCGAAGAGGCTCAAACGTTGTCGATTTCTATGGAGCCAAGTGTCCCTCAAGGTGCACCAAGAAACAAAATTGTTGATATTCAGGAGTCCATTTGTTGGAGTTCCCAAGGGGTATCGACGATCCTTCAAGTTCTACAAGACCATGTCATGAAGGTCTGCAATAACCTATCTCTGATTTTGGAGATTCACTTCCATTTTTATTTTTTGACCCAATCTTGGTTGATGCAAAAACTTGCAATGTTGTGCATTTGAAAGTTGAAACATTGCATATCTTGAAAACCACTTGTCATGGAATTGAACCATCTCCACCAACAGCTCTTTAATGCTGGGTGAATGCTAGGAATGACCCTATCACGGAAGCGAAGATGCTCGAACGTTGTCGACCGCTATGGAGCTAAGTGTTCCTTAAAGTGTACCAAGCAACAAAATTGTTGATATTTAGGAGTTCATTTCTCAGAGTTCCCAAGGGTTATCAAAAATCTATCAAGTTCTACAAGACCATGTCACAGAGGCTTGCAATAACCTATCTCAGATTTTGGAGATTCACTTCCATTTTCATTTGGCGACCCAATCTTGGTTGATGCCAAAACTTGCAATGTTGCGAAGTTGACACATTGCATATCTTGAAAACCGCTTGTCATGGAATCAAACCATCTCTGCCAAAAACTCCAAAATGCCAGGTGAATGCTAGAAACAACCTTATCATAGAGGTGAAGAGGCTTGAACGTTTTCGACCGCTATGGAGCCAAGTGTCCCTCAAGGTGCACCAGGCAACAAAATTATCGATATTCAAGAGTATATTTCTCAGAGCTTCTGAGGGGTGGTGGAAATCCATTAGGTGCTATAGGACTATGTCACAAAGGCCTATGATAACCTATCTCATATTTTGGATATTCACTTCCATTTTCATTTTCTAACCCAATCTCGGTTGATGCCAAAACTTGCAATATTGTGCAGGTGAAAGCTGACACATTGTATATCTTGAAAATCACTCATTGTGGCATCAAACCATCTCTACCAACAGCTCTAGAATGTTGGGTGAATGCTAGGAATGACCCTATCATGGAGGCAAAGAGGCTTGAACATTGCCAACCACTATGGAGCCAAGTTTCCCTCAAGGTGCACAAGGCAACACAATTGTTGATATTCAGGAGTCCGATTCTCAAAGCTCCCAAGGGGTATCAACAATTCATCTAATGATACAGGACTATGTTGTGGAGGCCTACGATAATCTATCTCAGATTTTGGATATTCACTTCCATTTTCATTTGCCGACCCAATCTTAGTTGATGCCAAAACTTGAAATGTTGCGCAGTTGAAAGCTGACACATTGCATATCTAGAAAACCGCTCATCGTGGCATCGAACCCTCTCCACCAAAAGATATAGAATTTTAAGTGAATGCTAAGAATGACCCTCTCATGGAGGTGAAGAGGCTCAAACATTGCCAACTAATATGGAGCCAAGTGTCCCTTAAGGTGCACCAGAAAATAAAATTGCTGATATTAAGGAGTCCCTTTCTCAGAGCTCCCGAGGGGTATCGACAAGCCGTTAGGTGCTACAAGACCATGTCACAGAGGCCTACAATAAATTATCTCTGATTTTGGAGATTTTCTTTCATTTTCATTTTCCAACCCAATCTCGGTTGATGAAAAAAATTGCAATGTTGCGCAGTTGAAAGCTGAAACACTACATATCCTGAAAACAAATCCAAAATGTTGGGTAAATTCTAGGAATGACCCTATCATGGAGATGAAGAGGCTTGAATGTTGCTGACCGCTATGGAGCAAAGTGTCCCTCAAGGTGCACTAGGTAAGAAAATTGCTAATATTCAGGAGTCCATTTATTGGCACTCCCAAGGGGTATCGACAAGTGTCAGGTGGTACAAGACCATGTCATGGTGTCGTATGATAATCTATCTTGGATTTTGGAGATTCACTTCCATTTTCATTTTCCGACCCAACCTCAGTTGATGCAAACACTTGCAATGTTGCGTAGTTGAAAGCTAACACATTTTATATCTTCAAAACCACTCACCATGGCATCAAACCATCTCCGCCAATAGCTCCAGAATGTCGGGTGAATTATAAGAATAAAATTTTAATAAAGGTGAAGAGGCTCGAACGTTGCGACTGCCATGGAGTCAAGTGCCCCTCAAGGTGCACCAGGCAACAAAATTGCTGATATTCAGGAGTCCATTTCTCAAAGCTCCTGAGGGGTATAGATGAGCCATCATATGCTACAAGACCGTGTCATGGAGGGCTATGATAACCTATCTTATATTTTGGAAGTTCACTTTAATTTTCATTATCTAACCCAATCTCAGTTGATGCAAAAACTTGTAATGTTGCACAGTTGAATGCTGAAACATTGCATATCTTGAAAACCACTCTTTGTGGCATCAAACCATCTCTACTAATAGCTCCAAAATTCTAGGTGAATGCTATGAATGACCCTTTCATGGAGGAAAAGAGGCTCAAACGTTGTCGACCGCTATGGAGCCAAGTGTCCCTCAAGGTGCACCAGGCAACAAAATTGTCGATATTCAGGAGTCTATTTCTTTGATCTCCTGAGGGGTATTGATAAGATGTTAGGTGCTACAGGACCATGTCACAGAGGCCTATGATAACCTATCTTTTTGTTTGGAAATTAACTTCCATTTTTATTTTCTGACCCAATCTCGGTTGATGCCAAAACTTGCAATGTTGCGTAGTTGAATGTTGACACATTGCATATCTTGAAAACCGCTCATTGTGGCATCAAAATGTCTCTTCCAATAGCTCTAGAATATCGGGTGAATACTAGGAACAACCCTATCATGGAGGAAAAGAGGCTCGAATGTTGTCAACCGCTATGGAGCCAAGTGTCCCTCAAGGTGCACCAGGAAACAAAATTATTGATATTTAGGAGTATGTTTCGTAGAGCTCACGAGGGGTATTGATGAGTCGTTCGGTGCTAGAGGACCCTTTCATAGAGGCCTACAATAACCTATCTTAGTTTTTGGATATTTTCTTCCATTTTAATTTTCTAACCCAGTCTCGGTTGATGCCAAAACTTGGAATGTTGCATGGTTGAATGCTGACACATTACATGTCTTGAGAACTGCTCATCATGACATCAAACCATCTCCCCCAACAGCTTTGAAATGCTAGGTGAATTCTAGGAACGACCTTGTCACAGAGGCAAAGAGGCTTGAACATTGTTGACCACTATGGAGCCAAGTGTCCCTCAAGGTGCACCAGGAAACAAAATTGTCAATATCCAGGAGTTTGTTTCTCAGAGCTCCTGAGGGGTATCAATGAGCTATCAAGTGCTACAAGATTGTGTCATGGAGGCCTACGATAACCTGTCTTGGATTTTGGAGATTCTCTTACATTTTCATTTTTGACCCAATCTTGGTTGATGCAAAAACTTGCAATGTTGCGTAGTTGAAAGCTAAAACATTACATATCTTGAAAACCGCTCATCCTCATATCAAACCGTCTCTACTAACACCTTAAATTTGATGTGTAAATTCCAGGAATCACCTTTTTATTCTTTACAAATCATTTGAACATTCAGGACCATAATGTACTGGTGCATCCCTCAATGTTCTTGTAGTTCCCTAAATAGGTCCAGGTGGTCAAAATGCTCTAATAGGACTAAAATTGGGTAGGATTGATATTTTTTTATCTTATATGAACTATTATCATTTCATTAAGGTGTTGGAATGAAAATTACAAGTCTAGGTTTATGAAATGAAACATGCATATTCTCATTAAGTATGATTCATTCAATAACAATATACATAGATACAAGTGCAAACATAAATATAAGACATAAACAATTTACAAAGAATAAGACATCCACATAAACATAAATTAGTCTACATCAGTACACATGATATATTCGTAGAGCATGAAGAAAAATATATATGTCCAATAATGTCATAGGTCAAATATGTCCAATAAAGTTAAATTGGCATCGTGAAAGCCAAATGGATATAGAACATGTCACTTATATAACATAAAAAAATATGTCCAGTAATGCCATATTGGCATACAATGATTATCCCTAATCTAGTCATTTCCTGGAAGGGGAAGAAAAAAAATAATGGGTTGTCTTCGATCGTCAGATCGATGGAGATGCAGTACTCTTCCAAGTGCACTCACTAGTCCTCCTGTCTAGACTCTTCTGTAGCTCGAGCTGATAAAATAACAAGTATAAACATCAATAACTAATATACATAGGAATTTAATTATAGGATGACATAAAATAGATTATTTTCTTACCGCTAACAAATAGTCGCTATGTACATCTACCGAAGGGGCACACCGACGATCTAGAGTAATGAGTCCCTACAAAAATGATCAAAATAATATTTAAAATACATACATGAATATCATTAAAAATTTCAATACAAACTATTAAAATAAAAATTCTAATTAAGTTATCTCTTTCCTATCTTGGTCAATGCATTAGAACTAGCTATAACTGCAGCTATGCCATGATTCAAACTATCACAAACAAAAAGAGGAGTCTCTATTGTCATTAACTGAAAATGAAACAACAATAGTATTATGTAGTTATCAAGAATACCTATAATATTTTAAAACCCCACTAATTAATAAATGATACCTTTGTGAAGGTGCCACCGCATCCTTCAGTGTGTAGTGTCGATGTTGTAGCTCCAGCATCAAACTAGTGCACATGCATGTTAATTTATAAGACAACCATTAATATAAGAAAAAAACACTGACTTGTTAATTATAATGCATTATTACATATATACCTGTGGACTAAATGATTTCATCACAAAGCCAGGTGAAGGAATGGGATCATTGTCATGACAACTTTGACTCTGGATATTGATCATAATTTGTCTACTAATTTAGTTATTCATTCATTTATTAATTAAATCAAGTAAGTCAAATTAACATGCAAATAAACATACCTCAACAAAATGTGAACGAGGCCCTTCGCTATCTAAAGTCAACATCGATGGTCGAGCAGTGAACTAATGTACATGCATAATAAGTTGAGACAAACATCCATATAATTATAGAATAATCAAATGTATACTTTAAAAAATGTTTTATTTGATACATACTCTTGGAGTTGACATGGTAGCGTATAAGGGGTCTGGGTGATCATTGCCACTGTAGCCGACACTCTTTCCCTAAATTTTCATCATAAACAATAGATACTAATGTAATTAAATTCATTCATTTAAAAATTAAATATGATCAAATAAATTTAATGAACTTGCAAATATTTACCTGTGTATCAATGCAAAATGTTGCATTGAGAAAATCATCAGTCATCAGTCCATCATCCTCTTCCTCTCTCTTGGCAGTGCCAAATGTTCACAGGGATCCACAAGAATGACAAAAATGACCCCTCACAGACTGACCATGGTCACCCTCGACTAAAGGAGTGGCACACTGAATGAGAGTCTGTGTCAGAGCACTAATTGTGCCTAGTGTGTCAACTTCCACATGTTCCTTCACATTGGAAGGAATACTAACATGATCCACCTGTGGCTTTCCACTAGGAAACCTAGGTGCATTAGGGTCACGATGTGCCATAGGTCTATCAAATGATGACCCACCACCTCTACCCTGAGACTCTAGAAAGTCAAAATAATTTGGCACTTCCTTTAGGATAAACTCACAATAGAGTTTCCTCAGGAAATAGATAGGAACCTCATGATTGTTATAGGGAGGGGAATCAAAGACCATCCACCATCTGTCCCAAAAGTTTGTTTTTATATCTTCATTCAAGCACCAATGAATTGGGATCCTCCTTGTTGTAGGTTTAAGAGTTTCAATTTCCCCTAGCTTTTTAAAGAGTTTGCAAATGTCGGCTTTTGTATTTTTTTTTTTAATGTCCTCATATGATAATTTATTTGCATAATATTGTTTTTGTTCTTCTTTTTTGTCGTGCCATAAATTTAGTTGCCCATTAACTGAACCTACGTGGGTCAAAATTAATTCTAATGATTTTGAAATTGTTTCCCTTATAGGATTTGTACCAATATAATCTTTTAACCTCCTAATTACAGATTTTATTTATGTTTTCCCTCTTTCTATTTGGTTTATAAAGTTTTCATGTGTTCCAAGAGGAGGTTTCTCTATTGGTGAGGGCAGTTGGGGTTCATTTTCTTGGTTATTTTCAGCATCCATTTGTTCATGAGGAGAATATGGAGGGTTTGGTAGAGTATTTTCTATGGGGAGATCATTCCTTCCTGACAATTAAAAGAAAATATATTTTAAAAGTCTGATTAAACATAAAATTTAAGACAAGAAACTTTGACAATCAAATTTGATTAAAAACTAAAAATTAAACCTAAATTTCAATACAAATAACATACATGGTTGTAGAATCACTTACCTCTTCTTCCGGTTCAACCTTGATGACATCGTGGAGCCATTTTTTGCTTCAGTTTGATGGAGAAAAACCCACAATGAATTGCGTATGCAATTTTATGGAGAGAAAATCAGCAAGCCACGAGTTTGGGCAAAGAAAATGAGCCAAACAAAGTGGCTGCACAATTATATAAAACCAATTAGGGTGCACGCCCTATGGTTTAAATTACCCAAACCATAGGGTGGCAGGGGCTATAGAACATGCATCCTATGGCTTGGGTAATCCAAGCCATAGGGCGTGTGCCCTATGTGAGTATGGGGACCAAAAAGGTATTTGGCACCTTTTTGGTCCCCCATCTTGGTACATATACACGTATATAGAAAAAATACATACTATAATTTTAGATGGCTCTACTATACTCATATGAGGATTCGCCTCATCTGAGGCCGCTATGACCAATTCATGTATGAAAAGTCATAGAAAATGACATACTGATAGAGGAACATGATTTCTAAAATATTTTGAACAAACAAGAATGCAATTGAAATTAAATATGAAAACATGTTACCTCCTCCCTCTCCTGAACATCCACACTGTCTGGTGCATTCATTAGTTCATTGAAACATAATTGTTTCTACATGTATACAATAAACAAGTCAAGTGCATTCATCAATATAGACTACATTGAAATGTTCATAATACATTTCATCAAATATACTTAAATTGGACTTAATTACCATTTTTTCAGTTTCCCTAATGATTTCTTCCTCTTTCCTAATGACCTCGAGCTTGGTGGGGTAGGCTAACAAAAATAAAATCAACATAAGATAAATAATATGATACCACATGGGTTCAATTAAAACTATAAACAAGAGGGTGAAAATTATGATACCACATAACTCGGTAACCGAAAGTCAATGGCAGAAAGGGTGACATCATCAATCTTAGAAATTTGAGCCCCTAACAAGCCCTATAAAACACCAAATAAATATATAAGCAATAGTTTACTATTAAGATTATGATTCATTTGAATTCCACAAATGCTTATGCTCCACAACTCTATTATCACAAGTCTATAAAAAAATTTTACGAACCATTATTACAATATAAAGAAATTCTCTTCTTTCACACACAAGACTATTCTTTAACAAATTTGTAGTCACAGTTAGAGAAGGGTGGACTAGATTGTATTCCTAGAGGTTAGAGGTTAGGACCACTTTTGCAACAGGTAATATGACTGTTGTAGCCTGGCAGTGAGTATGTTTTAGTGTGTTTACCCTTAGCATGGGGGGATTTGGAGTGCTTTTAGGTTGAGAGTAGGTGGTACGGGAAGTAATGAAAATATTTGGGGTGATTATCAACCTAGGGTGTAGATGGGTTCTTGTCTATGGTGAAGATATAGACTATTATATGGGGACTATCCTAGTATGATAGTGAAATGCCAGAGAGTAGAGTTTACTAAACTAGCAAGTGAATGTGCTTTAAGCAATAGGATAAGGACCTTGTGATAAGTTCAGGGGCTCTTGGGGTATCTTAGAAGTTATATGTTGGGATTCTTCAGAAGGCCATAGAGGTTTATTGAAGGATTGACAAAATTCACAATTAGTGAACAGTCAGAGATTATATTCATGATTTTGAAAAATAAATAAGAGTAAAAGAATGATGGTTGGATGTTCCAGATGATGTTCAAGGTTGATTCAGAAGCCAATAAGTGATTGGTTGGGTATGAGTCTATGTATGAGTTTAACATTGGTTGAGTTGAGTCCAAGGATGTGGGGTGAGAGTTCAAATCAGTTTGAATCATTATGGATAGACAAGGAAGTGAACTTGTTCAAAAGTATGATGTCTAGGTTACCAAAAGCTAGGGATCTTTATTGAAGCCTTTGCGTTCAACCTAATTCCTTGAGGAAGTACCATCCTTTTATGAATTCCTTGAGTTGAATTACATTAGAACAAATTCTTTGACCATAAAACAATGGAAAACAAACATACACTAATTATTTGACCACACTAAGTTACCACCATACAAATTATTAAGATATGATATTTTGAAAACAACATATTATTCTATTTTATGAATATTTCTAAAACATTACCTTAGGTGTTTGAGCTACCCATCCATGTCTACTAGAACAAGCACTCCTTTTTATGCTCATACCACCATCTACACCCTACAATGCATATTATTCATGTATCAATTTAGATTCTTCTATACATAAATTTTTTTTACTTGTAATAGATTTAGGTAATTAATTAAAATAACATGTCAAAACACAAATTTAAACAAACCTGTGTCGGGTCTCTACCAAACACCATTGTCATTAGATCATCTATGAGGGCCATATGCTTAGTATTGGATGCCTAAAATCTTCTCCCACAATGTACACATGAAAGGGATGTCAAACCATCTGCACTCACCTGACTATCTACCCCATCATTATACCATTACAACTAACGTAAATATGCTTAATGGGCTTGGATGACCCTACAACTGTATCTGATGATAATGGAGCTGGTACATGATGAGATGATCCTAATGGTGCATCTGATAATGATGGAAATGGCATGGGATGGGATGATTCTAATTGCACATCTGATGAAGATGGAGGTGGTGCATGCACTGATCCATCCTCTCCTCCAACTAACTGAGTGCCATGCTCGATAATGACATTAGTCAATGATGCAGCTACATGAAGATTATATATATCCATAGAATCCTTCACCACTACTAGGACCACAACATGAATGAGATTTTTTATCATAGTACGCCTCCTCTCTTTTTGTTGGGTAATCCTATGTACCCCAGGTATATCCTATGCAAAGCCTTTCCCTCTACCTTGGAACTCATGAAAGTTAAAGTAATTCAGCTTCTCGCCAAGGATAAACTCACAGTATAGCTTCCTCAAAAAATATAAAGGAACCTTATTATTATTACAAGGTGGTTAGTCAAATACCATGTACCACCTATCCCAAAAATCTGATTTCATCCCCCTATGAGCACACCAATGTATAGGAAACCGTGTTGTATTATCTTCTAGGGAATTACTAGTATTAGGATCGGTAAAAAGGAAACATATGTCATGTTTTTGTATGGATTTTATTTTCACAACCTCATATGATAAACCATCAGCATAATATGTATGACATCTATTCCTCCATGAACCCCATTTTGTCACCTGTTGAGACACCTCATTTGCACTATTGGACATTTTTTCTAATGTAGTGGCGAGGGTAGAGTGATGCTAAAGATTGGAAGGCTTCAACCTATTGACTAATATATTAATTTGTGCACTATTTTGGTTAAGGAATTGCACGAGGTCCTCTTGTATTGCATTTACATAACCCAATGGCACATGTGGAGGGTCTACAGGTGGCGATGGTTGTGGACGAGGAGAATTTTGAGGAGGGTTTACGGGTGGCAATGGTGGTGGATGAGGATAATTTTGAGGAGGGTTTATGGGGGGTGGTCTTTCATTTATTTTTCCTCTTCTTGGGTTTTTGATGAATCTGATATTAAATTAATAAAAGAAAACAAAAAATCAATATCATAACCTAATTTGATAACAAATCAAAAAAAAAGAAAACCAACAAAAACAATAAAACATACCTTTGTTATGGGGTACCATTGGTTGAAAATGTGGAAATTGTTGAAGAAATGTATTTTTCTTCAAAGCACAATCAGGTTTTGATATTTCTTTACCTCCTTCACTCTGCTACTCTACAGTTTAGGCATTAGAAATGGCCTAAGTTGTGGGCTTTCCAAAATAAAATATGTTTCTAATAACTTGATCGGGTTATTAGGAACATCTCATAACCCGATTAGGTTCTGAGAAAGAGTTTTTTAATAATATTGTCTAGGCTTGGTTACCAAGCCTAGTACAATTTTGAAATTTCAATAACCTGATCGAGTTATATGAAATTTGAATTGTTTTAAAACAAGTGTCCTCTTTTTTGACTCACAACTTAGTTCACATACCCAAATATGTCATGAAAAATTCTCCCATTACGAATCTCCTTCATGTGGGTAAACCTAGTTTTAATATGAACATGAAAATGAGAGTAGCATATCTAATTTATTACTCTCTCCAATATTAATTCCTCACAGTCCCTTATCAAGCACTTAGATGGAAATTTTACCAACTTACATGGCATGGGGAGTCTTGTAAATGATTAAGACACCATTTTAAGAGGATAAGTTATTTGAATTTGAATTTAATTCTTTAAAATTGAGAAGCTAAATGTTACAGCCAAAAAATGGTTAAAGTTAATTGTTCAACTATGTAGGATGTGTTAGAAACACTAAGAGGGGGGGTGAATCAGTGTTTGTCAATTAATTACTTTTAGTAACTTAAACATAAATCAAGCATACATAGAATGAAGCTTAAAATAACAAGTCATAACACACGATATGATTACGGGGAAACCTTGATCAAAGGAAAACCTTAGTGGGAATTAGTACCCACAAATATTGTACTAAGTATAATGAACTTGTGAGAGTTCATTTTCCCTGTTAGGAGCAGTCTTTACAATATGAGTACAATGACCTGGTTAAAGGTCAGACCCTGTTAGGAGTCTTTTATAAAACCTTGTTAAAGTTATATGGCTCACTACCCAATAAGATGAAGGCTACAACCTTCTAAAAGATGATATGCACTATATCAGAATGAACTACTGTGATGAAACTATTGTCTGATTAGTTCCGTGTATGCATGAATGCTCTTACTCTCTTAAATAGATATATCATATAATGACTTCATAGTACTATCCCTCTGTATCTTCCTCTTACATTATAATCAACACTTGTATGATATCTTTACATTTCATACTTATATATTCAAATCTGAATAGGCACGACCTGAAAGAAAACACTAGTCAGCCCTAAAACAAAATATACAATGCTTATGAACAATTCGGCTTCAAGAATGTTTACTACAATGTTAATTACATCATTACAAACATATAAAAAAAGGCACTTAGCCATTACATCACAAAATAACACACGCTGATCAAAACACTTAGTCGGCTTCCATGCTCTATCTCCTAGACTGTTGGTCTATTGATCTTCTTGTAACTTTGTCATACTATAGTTCCATACTATGCGTGTCTTGATGTAGCATGTACACATGTTATACAACTTATATCTGAATGCGCATAAGATAAATCGATCTCTTGCACGTGGGATGTTGTGCTGATCGCTGAGTATCTCTCTCTGCCCTATTTTCCTTAGTCATTTTGTCTTTTAAGATAGAGACTAAGTATGAATTTGTTGCCATGATGACAACACAAAATGAGTCATGCATCCTCAGGTAGTCAACTTTCCAACAATCTCCCCCTTTGTCATTTATGGCAACAAAGGAATGTGGCCAAGTTACTCAAAATGTCTTAACACAAAAAATGACTGTATAACATCATATATACATATACTTCTCTGAATATACACATTCTATATTACTCCCCCTTTGAAATTAATGACAAAGGTGTACAAAAACTTGTAATTCTACTGCATACTTACTCCATATACACTTCAGGCTATGCAATTTTAAGAGATTGGATCTCTTTCTACCAAAATACTTTCATAGCATTAACTGTTTGTAGATGCACGCACAATGCATATGTCAGCTTCTCCATTTTTATCAGATCCATGTAGGGACCTTGATCATATGTCACAATAGTGGCATCTATCTATTTTATGTTCTCATTGAGGACTGCTAAGGATGGCACAAGTGCATTTCTTAACTGTGTTTGCCTTACCCTTATCTTGCTGATTTCTAACTTTGCTTTCTCAATTTTATCTAACTGCCCTTGGTAGACATTGTTACATATGTTCATGTCT